>FLSR01000469.1:17816-30654 GCA_900092035.1 Leuciscus waleckii
TGAGTTCAGCTCATGAAAAATGGGGGCAAAAACAAAAGTGTTGCGTTTATAATTTTGTTCAGTGTATATAGCCTCTCAGGAGTAAACCGTGATGTCATCGTCCAGTTCAGTTCTCATATAATGGTGTCATTGCAGGAGATCAATATTATTGTTGAATATTAAATTAAATGTCCCCAACTAAGCAACAAAGGTGAAAAATAGAGTAGAAAGTCACATACGCCTAGGATGGCTTGAGGGGAGTAAATTATGAGATAATTTTCAGTTTTAGATGAACTAACCCTTTAAAGTAATAAGTAAGGGTTCCCAATCTAAAATTGAATTTATCTCTTCTATTATTAAAGACACCCGTATGCCAGACTGTGTAGGAAACCGCAGAAAAACACAGACTGTCGGTTCGCATCTGTCGTTCAACATGTGTGACTGATTTTTAGTGATTCCAGCTCTTTGCCTCTTTGAAAACAGGAACCATTCATTAAACACACACTCTGACCAGGTGTTCATACGAGCCTCCGATTCGAAGCCGTCACACACACCTGCCCGTATATGGCCCACGGTTTCCCGCTCCTCACTCCCGCCGTGACCCCGTCTGACCTTCAGCAAAAGCGTGTGTTTTTAGATTGAAAGGCTGTTTCCGTCACCCTTCCCCTCGTGTTCCCGACAGAAACCCACAGAGAGCCGAACGCCTGCAGTCTTCATGCTGTCCTGATTTACTCCTACTCTCCGACTGACTGAACGAGTGTATGAATCAACCGCTGATTCATTAAAACCTTGATGACTGATGCTATTTTATCCACAATTGCCCAATGGTCTGTGAGAACAATGAACAAATGCACTAAAATGATGCTTAGTATTTCCCGTACTGATATCGAAACATTCTTAAAACAAGATACGAGCATAATGACGTAAGATATTTCATCATTATATATATATATAGTCTTGTAGCTTGTTTAGCTTAAAACGAGAATGTACATATGCATATGAAAAATAAACTTAATTCTAAGGGGAAACTAATTAAAACATTGATGAGTGATGCCTATTTTTATTCAGAATTGCCCAATGGTCTGTGAGAACAATGAAACCTCTGCATTATAATGATGCTTAGTAAATGTATTAATTAATACATTTTTCGTTAACGGTGATTTTGTATATGTACATTTCTGAAATACATAACTTAAACAGTTTCCTCTGATGACAGATCACTGTAAATTGTAATATGGACTCATGCATTTTCTCTAAAGCTGCTTTGAAACGATGTGTGAAAGCGCTGTACAAATAAATGTGAATTTAATTTAATTTAACTATTTCCAGTACTGATATCTAAACATTCTTAAATCAAGATACGAGCATAATTGCGTAAGATATTTTGTTTAGCTTTAAACGAGAACAAACATGTGCGAATGGAGTCAGAAAAATAAACTTAATTCTAAGGGAAAACAACTTTATTGTTTTGTCCCCATTGGCAGATATTTGTTCTTGTTTTAAGCAAAAACTCATTTCTGACCCATTTTTCAGACTTAATATCTTCTGTCATTTTGCTTATTCTCCAGTAAATGTGTCCTGATTTAAGAGTGTTTGGATATTTGTGCAGGAAAACGTACTCGGTTACTAACGTAACCTCGGTTCTCTCTAGAAGAGGGAACGAGTACTGCGTACGCCCCCAGCCTCTGACGCAAGCGGTTCTTTCTTGGCTCCGTTGTAGACCCTGCAATGATTTGGTGCTACTTAAGAACCAGTTTTACTGGTTCGGAGCTGGTGCTTTGGCGGTGGCAAAACAAAGAACCGATTTGAAACTAGGCTCTGGCTCCGAACCAGCACCAGCTCTGCCTTGGTGGAAAAGGGGTATTAGAGCGTTTCAGAGGGTTCTGGGCCTTATGGCCTCTGCATCATCAGTACTCCAACTAGGCCTACTGCACATGCATCCCCTACAGCGGTTGAAACGCAGAGTGGCGGCTCATGTGTGGCGCTCCGGCCACTTACGTATCAAGGTGGACCACGGCTGTATCAAAGCCCTGGCCCCTTGGAAGCGCACCGACTGGTACCAGTCCGGTGTAAACAGGGGGGTGGTCTTGAGAAGGAAAGCGGTTTCAACAGATGCCTCCAACCTGGGTTGGGGGGCACTGTGCGAGAGCAGGCCAATATTCGGCCTCTGCTCGAGCCAGGAGAAACGCCTAAATATCAACTGCCTCGAAATGAGAGCGGTTAATTTAGCCCTGAAAACCTTCCTCCCAGAACTGCCGGGACAACACATCCTGGTCCGCACGGACAACATGTCTGTGGTGTTCTATATAAATCGCCAGGGCGGCCTCAGATCGGCCAGCTTGGACGCTGTGGCCAAATTCCTCCTCTGGGCACAGGCCAACCTGCACTCGCTGAGGGCACCAGACATTCTGAACCAGAGCACGGATATGTCATCCAGAGACAATGTTCCCCCAGGGGAATGGTCTCTCCACCCTCAGACGGTTCACATGATCTGGAACACCTTCGGCAGGGTGGAGGTTGACCTCTTCGCCTCAGAAGACAATGCTCACTGCCCAATATTATTTTTGAAAAAGAGGGACGCGCTGGCCCACAACTGGCCCAGCTCCCTCTTTATGCATTCCCTCCAGTCTCGATGCTCCCACAGGTCATCGAGCGCATCAGGGAGAGCAAATGCTCAGTCCTCCTCATAGCCCCCCTCTGAAGATCCAAAGGTTGGTTTCCCAGATCTGGCAAAGCTGCTGATGGCAGCTTCCTCGCCCATACCGCTGAGGAAGGACCTTCTCTCGCAGGCAAACGGGATAATCTGGCACCCCTGCACAGATCTGTGGGCCCTACATGTATGGCCCCTCAATGGGTACACAGAGACCTTTCAGAAGGAGTCCAAATCACCATGATTGAAGCTAGAGCACCGTCTACCAGATGCCTCTTTGCCATCAAATGGTCTGTATTCACGAGCTAGTGCGGCAGTGGCTCAGTGGTTCATGTAGGTTGTCTACAAACCGGAAGGTTGGTGGTTCAATCCCCGGTTCCACCTGACCAAGTGTCGAGGTGTCCATGAGCAAGACACCTAACCCCAGCTGCTCCTGACGAGCTGGATCGCCTTCATGGCTGACACCGCCGTCGGTGAATGAGTGAGTGAATGGGTGAATGTGAGGCTATATGTACAGCGCTTTGGTGGCCATTGGGTCTGTGAAAGCGCTATATAAATGCAGTCCATTTACCATTTAATGAAGACTTTTTTTAAAATCCCTATAAATGAACGGAAAAAATTGTTCTGGAGCCAGCTCTGCTGAAAACGTGGACGGGCACTGTTGAACTCTTTTTACAGCTGCTTCCCCGCTAACAAAAATATGTTCTAAGAATATTTCGCTAACGTTCTCATTACGTTTTGAAAAGGTTATATCTTTGTTGCACTCTGAACATTAAAAACATCCAGTTAAGGATACATTCCATTTTATCAAAATTCCATTTTCCGCATTCCATTTAATCAAAACTAACCAAATTATGTTCTAAGAACATATCGTTTCGCTTACGTTCTTATTAAGTTTTGAAAACGTTATTTCTTTGTTGTAATTTTTTTTTTTACTTCTTAAAAACTTTTTTTTTTGTTTATGCGAATGTTAAACTTCTTAAAAACTTTATCATTCTTCAAACATTATAGGGTTTATGCGAATGTTAAGGAAACATTCCATTTTATCATTCTTCAAACATTATAGGAACGTTACTTTTGTTTACTTCCGAAACAAGTAGTTACATTTAAAAAAGCATGCGACGAATGTGCAACAAACATATTTCAGAAATATCAATAATGTTTTGAGGACATTATTAAAGACCAGATAACTTTAAACGAACGTTCTATTAATGTTACTGGAAGAACGTTTGCTGGAGAACTTTAGCCAAAGATCGTTCCCTGTTATTGACGCTTTCATCATTGAATGTTATTTTTCTGTTACAGTGAAGCTGCTTTGAAACAATCTGTACTGTATAAAGAGCTATGGAAGTAAATCTAACTCAGGTTAACAGTAGTTGAGCAGTGTCTCAGATCTCACTGTCTCCTTCCCTCAGCATCTTCATCTGTTTCCCGATCAAACATGTGAAGAGTTCTCCAGTCCTGGCTCCAGACACCGGCCGTTCCAGAACTCCTCCCAGCCACACATCCATGCTGTCCGGATGTCCATACCATCCATTACTTTCTCTGCCAAAACATCACTCCCGACCACCTCTGCCAGATCTGATCGGGTTTCAACTCTGTCTAACCCACAGAAAACCCTCCACTCATTGTAGCCTGCAGGAGAAAGACGGGTTTACAGATTACCATGGTCCACTTTCGACATTATACAACTACATGTCAGCTAACTCTCATCAGAGTATCAGTAGACTAGTATATCAATATACAATCTTTCTCTCTTCGGTAATTCTTGACCAACATTTTTTATGTTTTTTTGTTGTTGTTTTTTATCGGAATGGTACGGAACTTGGTAAAGGTTTTGGCACTTGCTATGTGAACACAAAAAATAAATAAATCATGGATGATTTGAAAAGGTTAAATGGTCCTGAAAAACATGAGTCATGCTTGTGCTCCTCACGGTCAAAAATGAGCGCATTGGAAATGAATGGGAGACGAATTCCCAAAACTTTTGGTACTGCAGCCAAACAACATCTTACTGAAAGAGGATATATGAAAAATAGTAGTATTTATAGTATAGTAGTATTTTAGTGAATTTTTCATTACAATAAACATCAAATTCTGTAAAAAAAAAATGGTAACACTTTAAAATACGGATCCTTCGTTAATGAATAACTACACAGGAACAAATGAGTAACACAATGTTAACAATCTAGTAACTACAGTTAACTAACAAGTAACTCTGATTAACGAATTAGTAAGTAATAGCACACAGATTTAAGTGGTAGTTCACTATTAACTAATCAATAACTACTATTTTTTAATACTTCACAGAGAACTACTGAATTTTTTTACAGATTTAAGTGGTAGTTCACTAATAACTAATCAATAACTACTATTTTTTAATACTTCACAGAGAACTACTGAATTTTTTTACAGATTTAAGTGGTAGTTCACTAATAACTAATCAATAACTACTATTTTTTAATACTCCACAGAGAACTACTGAATTTTTTTACAGATTTAAGTGGTAGTTCACTAATAACTAATCAATAACTACTATTTTTTAATACTCCACAGAGAACTACTGAATTTTTTTACAGATTTAAGTGGTAGTTCACTAATAACTAATCAATAACTACTATTTTTTAATACTCCACAGAGAACTACTGAATTTTTTTACAGATTTAAGTGGTAGTTCACTAATAACTAATCAATAACTACTATTTTTTAATACTCCACAGAGAACTACTGAATTTTTTTACAGATTTAAGTGGTAGTTCACTAATAACTAATCAATAACTACTATTTTTTAATACTCCACAGAGAACTACTGAATTTTTTTACAGATTTAAGTGGTAGTTCACTAATAACTAATCAATAACTACTATTTTTTAATACTCCACAGAGAACTACTGAATTTTTTTACAGATTTAAGTGGTAGTTCACTAATAACTAATCAATAACTACTATTTTTTAATACTCCACAGAGAACTACTGAATTTTTTTACAGATTTAAGTGGTAGTTCACTAATAACTAATCAATAACTACTATTTTTTAATACTCCACAGAGAACTACTGAATTTTTTTACAGATTTAAGTGGTAGTTCACTAATAACTAATCAATAACTACTATTTTTTAATACTCCACAGAGAACTACTGAATTTTTTTACAGATTTAAGTGGTAGTTCACTAATAACTAATCAATAACTACTATTTTTTAATACTCCACAGAGAACTACTGAATTTTTTTACAGATTTAAGTGGTAGTTCACTAATAACTAATCAATAACTACTATTTTTTAATACTCCACAGAGAACTACTGAATTTTTTTACAGATTTAAGTGGTAGTTCACTAATAACTAATTGTTGGGGTAATTTTTGACCGACACGTGAGCACCAGAGGGTTAATTCTACATAATATTCGAGCATGGCTGTTTCTCGTGATTTATCCCTCTGTAAAATTACGTAACGCAACAGCTAGGTCACGATGTTGATGTTGATAGCCACTCATCAAGTCAAGGTAATGTCAGTGCTAAATTGGACTAATTGGACCATCATGCTAAAAGCGAGTTGTAAAATGAAGTGTGTAATAACAACTGCAATCTTGTATTATTTCCTGAGCCTATTTTGATGTAAAGTAAATGGACTTGAGGAAGGAATCGACTCCAAAAAACCTGGAATCGAACAGCCCTAAAATAAGTGTTAGCAGATATGAAGTAGACAGTCTACTAATATATATATAAATATATACTATATACTAATAATTATATCCTAATCTATATAAGTCTACTAATACTCTAATCACTGCAATAGTTGACATGGAGTTGCAAAGTTACTTGAAGTTAGAATGTCTAAAGTGGAGCATCAGAATAAAAGTGTTTGTTACAGATGTGTTTATTAAATAACAAATAATTGACAACTACTGTAAAGAATTAAACTCAATATATTCATCAAAAATATCTTAATTTGTGTTCCGAAGATGAACGAAAGTCTTACGGGGTTGGAACGACACAAGGGAGAGTAATTACTGACAGAATTTTCATTTTTGGGTGAACTAACCCTTTAAGTGTCAGTAATAATAAGCGTTCTGATGTGTCACCTGGTAAGCCGTGATCTCGTCCTCGCTGCAGGTTCAGAGCCGCCAGATCCACAGTCTCCGGGATGTTGAGGACCACGAGTCTCTCCGTCAGTTCTTCTGTCATGAGATGTTCCTGGTTCTGCAGGACAGCAGGACGTCCCAGAAGACCTCGCAGAACCGGATCCAGACCACCTTCAGAGAACACCACATGCCATCAAACACTGACCAACACACACACACACACAGATCTGCAAATGTGTGGATCACAGTGCTGCATGGGGAGCTGAGACACGGTAGGCAAAAACATGGATTTTTCATGCAGTGGTAAATTTTGAGATTTTGGGCTAGTTTACTCTTCAATATGTGTTCTTTCAAGCTGTTATAAACAAAACCTTGCAAATATATATTAAGATGTTTATTTTATTACATTTTGTTTATGTGCGGCAGTAAGTTTCTCCCGAATTTACCAAGAAGTTAGCATTCCAACACGCACGCCGAGCTCCATCTGTCTACTGAAGTCTGTCATGTCCGGGATCGTTGTAAAGCTCTGAGTCTCCTGCACAACGCTATGTAACCCAAATATGAGCATTTCCTTTCTATCAGTAACCAATCGTGAATGTCCAAAGGGGGGTTTAAAGCTTATGACGAAATCTCATTTAGAGCTATTTAACTCTTTAAATGCCGTTGTGGTGGATACAGTATTTAATAGATAAAATAGTAAACTGTATATTAAACTAACCATGTTTCTAACATCTAACCTTATTTCTCTTTTTAGGCCTAACATGATAACTCTTTGAAACACAATGTACTAAAACGTTCTATCCTGTGTTTTTGAATGTTTTATGTTGTGCTGCCATACCCCTTTTACTTTGGTTGTGTGAGTGTAAAAATAACAAATATGGGAATTGAAACTAGACAGATGACTAAGTTTGAACCTAGTGATTAACAATGAAGTAATCATTAAAACAAAGTTTGTTTTACCTTGTAACAGAAGGGTTTGCATATGAAGAACCAATCAAATTCATATAATTTTGCCATACCGCTCTGTTCTATAAAAACTATTGTATTCGTGTTAGCTGGTGGGATTCTCAATGGAATTTGTCTGAGATCCTCCGGCCTTGCTTCTCTGTGATTATGTGGAAAAACTAGAGACTGATGATGATGACGATGAAGGAGTTTCGATGTAATACTGGACCTCGAGCTGATTTCAGAATCTCATCCTATGGTATGTCTGAAGCTATACGAAGTCGAACTTATGACTTAAAGTCATAATTAAGGCATTAAAAAGTCGAATTTATGACGTAAAGTCATAATTTTGACATAAAAAGCCATTAATATGACATCAAGAGTTAAAAGTGTGACATGCCGAGTCGAATTTCTCTCTTAAAAAGTTGAAATGATGACATGCTAACCCAGAATTGAGACTTATAAGACATCATTTCGACTTTTCATCTCATAATCATGACTTCTTCATAGATTTTACGCTCTATTAATGTGTATGACGTAATGATGTCATCTGGTGTGCAGTGATGTCAGTGCTGTGATGGCTCCGCCCCAGAGGAGGCGTTCCTTCGGCCCCGTCTCACCCAAACGCATCTACAGGAGCCTGTCCGTCAAGCTGAGGGGCGGAGCTTCCCACGGTGAGGCGGAGCATTCTGATTGGAGGAAGCGGCTAGGCAAAGGACCAGCTGATGTAACAACTACACACACACACACACACACACACACACACGCACGCACGCTCTTGATCAGAATAAAGTGTAAAGTGGTTCAGACTCTCCAGTGATGATCAAAGGTCTGGCTGGATCAGAAAGAAAGGATCAGGAACCTTGTTGTACGAGTCTCCACGGGCTGAAGAAGGTCTGATGAAGACTCAGAGAAGGGAAGCGCTCGTGCTCCTGGAAGCTCTGGTTGAGTCTCGCGAGCACAGGTGAGATGGTCACATGACCGAAGCGGAACGCAGCCGTGGCGAACACGTTTGACACTGAAGGATTCACTGAGTCGCTATAACCCTCGTACGGTCCGATATACTCATCGAAAGCGGCCCGTCCAATGATTTTTGGAATGTAATCTCTCATGGTTATGATCTGCAAGAAGAACAATATAAAAAGAGAGTCGGTATCTACTGCCAACATGAACCACAGAGACTCGTTGCTATAATGTCACAAATATGGGATATAATAGCTCGTTCTATTTAGACTGAATTCTTTTCATTTATATTTTCGGTACTGAATCACATAAGAAAATTTATGATCAGCTTTTCTTTCAAAAAGTATTTTCTTACTTAGTATTTTTGTCTTGTTGCCCTTACAAATATCTAAAAATTATTTTATCAAGATACACTTACTTGAGAAGCAAAATGACTTAAGAAGTGAAGTCCATAGGCATCACTAGGCACATTTTAGAAGGGCTTTAGCCCCCAGAAATTTCCACCCAATTGTATCATAATATTAATTTTATAATAAATCCAAAATCAAAACGCATGTAAAAAAAAAAAAAAAAAAAAAAAAAAAAAAAGGGAAAAAAAAGGTCAAATCATAAAAGGGAATAGAAATGTCAAATGAGCTTATAAGTGGTCCTCTGCTGCCATCTACTGGTCATAGTGGTAAGTTCAGGCCATTTTCATGTTAAAAGTGTTTGTTTTCCACCAGTTGAAAGAAATCCTCCACTAAAGCATGCCACATTTTCCATGTTATCCCATCAATGAAAATAATAACTGTAGATCTTTTTTCAAGTTAATTTTAATGCACAAATGTAGAGTTAAAAAAAAATTAAAAAAATAACAGTGTTTAAAACATTACGTGTTGAAAAAAAATATATATATATATACATTTTTAGCCATATAATGCCAGTCTAGACATTTACAGTAATATAAGGTTTGTCTATAATCTTAATGAATATTAGCTGATTATTTAAAATGATAAGAAATGAAATCCGGAAATCCAGCAGTCCCACTGGAGTTAAAAACATTATTACAAGCTTACCGTGTTGAATCGAGCTACGGCAAGCAGAGAGTGTTGAACACTGCCAGGTTATGTATTCGCTCAAACATTTATTTTGGATCATTTTTAACCCAAAAAAGTTACGGACTAAAATAATTTTAGTACTTCAACTCAATTTGCGATGCATTCTGGATTTGGCTATGGATGCGCTGCCTAAGAATTGCCTATGACAAAAAAAATAAGATGCTGTCTAGGTTTAGCAATTTACATCTTTCCAGGACAGCATCATCAAAGAGACATTTTCACAAGAAAAAAACTTCAAAATTATAATTCTGAACACACTTCTATGTGCCCGAGGCCACAGAATCCAGAGATCTGCTAAATGATACTCCGAATCTGATGCAATTTGAGAAGCGCACGGTTCATTTGCTCACTAATGCGAATGGGACTGGGTCTATGGGGGATACTGTACACAAACCTGGCTGTGAGAGATGGTCGTTCGGGACCTCCTGTGCCTGGAGATAAGATGAGATTGTACGGCTCTTTCTCCCTGTGATACGCCTCAAAAATTCCCCCAGTCTTATCGCTGTTATGAATATAGTCCAGCGTTTCAGAGATGTTTCAGAAGCGTGTCTGACTGACACAGAGGGGACGTATAAATCGAAACCCGCTGTCCATAAACCCTAATACGGCAGGACTGGAAACGGTTTTAACTGGTTGTGTGAAGTCGGGCCCTGCGGGACTTTGTTAAAACACTGCGCTCGTTTGATGTGTGCCATTTCACTACTTTACAGTCACTTTCTCTGCCACTTTAATTTCTGAGGCCCGGGCGGCGTTCAACCTTAGAGATGCTTGTGGGAGCGATCAAATGTGTCTTTGATTCGGCGAGGACCGCTTGGAGAGGAGGAGGCTTATACGTCCACGGCTCAAGGCCTTTAATCCCCGCACTTCTTCTTCTCTGCCCAGTGTGGCGAATCTGTTTCTCTGTCTGTTCACCGCAGGATTCATCAGATTCATCATTTAACTGCATTCAAAGAGGCATCTATACTGTAACGTTTAATAATAGATCACATGCATCGCTGAAAGTATGTGCACCCCCTTCTAAGTGAGTGAACACCTTAATGACAAATCTTAAAATGAACATTATTCTGATCTCATGTCGTTCCATGAGTTTTCATTCTTAGGTGAACTAATGCAAAGACATACAGTGATATCATAAATGTTTTGTTTTGTGTGTGTGTGTGTGTGTGTGTGTGTGTGTGTGTGTATTCTCTTAAAATGTGTAGTGATATCTATAACCATACCATAGTACTTGCATAGATTAATAAATATGTATATATATATTTGGTTTAAATGCAGAAGATCCTATTATCAGCTGTTTGTTAAAATGAAAACTTCTGGAGAGTAAATGCCTCCCACTGCAGTATTTTAACAAAAATAATTTCTTTGGCACAATGAAACTTTGACTTCATGTGGAAATTTATGCTAAATATATTCCATAAATTACTTCTGCCGGAAAAACGTGACCTCTGATGGGCAATTACTGATTTTGAATGTCCGTAATTTTGAGTCTCATTGTCTCAGCTGACCTAAAGTCACACATCAGCATTAAGAGCAGAAGAACAAACCCGTCAGAACTGAGACACACTGTCAGCTCTGAGTCTGGACGGATGTTTTCACCTGAGCTAAAGACTAATCACATTTGACTGGAGCTGTAATTGTAGTGAAAGTTTATTCCTGCATTATCAGTTTATTCTGCATCATTTGTGAGTTGAAAAGAATCACACATTTTGTCTTGTTTTCCAGTACAAATATCTAAATGTTCTAATATCAAGATACATTTAACCTGAGAAGCAAAATGGCATAAGATATTAAGTCTGAAAAATATATCAAAAGATGTTTAAAGGGGTGGTATAATGCTCTTTCACGAGATGTAAAATAAGTCTCTGATGTCCCCAGAGTGTGTATGTGAAGTTTTAGCTCAAAAAGTGATAATTTTAACATGCTATATAAAAATATCTGTGGGGTATTTTGAGCTAAAACTTCACATACACACTCTGGGGACATCAGAGACTTATTTTACATCTCGTGAAAGAGCATTATACCACCCCTTTAAACATCTTTTGATATATTTTTCAGACTTAATATCTTATGCCATTTTGCTTCTCAGGTTAAATGTATCTTGATATTAGAACATTTAGATATTTGTACTGGAAAACAAGACAAAATGTGTGATTCTTTTCAACTCACAAATGATGCAGAATAAACTGATAATGCAGGAATAAACTTTCACTACAATTACAGCTCCAGTAAAATGTGATTAGTCTTTAGCTCAGGTGAAAACATCCGTCCAGACTCAGAGCTGACAGTGTGTCTCAGTTCTGACGGGTTTGTTCTTCTGCTCTTAATGCTGATGTGTGACTTTAGGTCAGCCGAGACAATGAGACTCAAAATTACGGACATTCAAAATCAGTAATTGCCCATCAGAGGTCACGTTTTTTCCGGCAGAAGTAATTTATGGAATATATTTAGCATATATTTCCACATGAAGTCAAAGTTTCATTGTGCCAAAGAAATTATTTTTGTTAAAATACTGCAGTGGGAGGCATTTACTCTCCAGAAGTTTTCATTGTAACAAACAGCTGATAATAGGATCTTCTGCATTTAAACCAAATAGATATATACATATTTATTAATCTATGCAAGTACTATGGTATGGTTATAGATATCACTACACATTTTAAGAGAATCATTAAGATTTTTTATGTTTTTGAAAGAAGTCTCTTCTGCTCACCAAGGCTGCATTTATTTGATTAAAAAACACTGTAAAAACAGTAAAATTGTGAAATATTATTACAATTTAAAATAACTGTTTTCTATGTGAATATATTGTAAAATGTAATTTATTCCAGTGATTAAAGCTGAATTTCCAGCATCCGGGTACTTTTTGCCTACTCTTTTATGAGTACTGTGAATTCACATACTGTTTTTTGCCTACTTATAGTTGGGAAGTATGTGATTTCAGATGCAGCCATTGTCTTAATGAGTGAGTCATTGAATCATTCATTCAAGCGATTCATTCAAACAGCTGATTCATTCAGGAACAAAGCATTCGACTGTCTTAATGAGAGAGTCTGATTCTGATTCTGGGACTGATTCATTCAGGAGGGAAACACGGCTGTGTGTTGCTCAGAAACGTAAAACACT
>FLSR01000469.1:30840-50577 GCA_900092035.1 Leuciscus waleckii
CCCTCTATGGGCGGGTTGAAAACATGCGGAACAGCTCCTCCTACTGGCTGTAGTCTTTAGACTCTGGCCAGAAAATCCTCCGATGACGCAAAATGATGATTTTTGCGTCATCGGAGGATTTTTTCCATACAAAAAATACATAAATCTAGCACGGTAATTCGAAAATACTACAGGTTTTCTACTAATACAAAGCTTAATGCTAAATCCTGAAGTATCCCTTTAATATTAATTTCAACATTTACTAATACTTTATTAAAATCTTGTTAACATTAGTTAATGCACTGTGAACTAACATGAACTAACAATGAACAGCTTTATTTTTATTAACTAACGTTAACAAAGATTAATAAATACAGTAACAAATGTATTGCTCATGGTAAGTTAAACTAATTAACCTTATTGTAAAGTGGACCGATTTATTATATATTCATGATATGAAAGTGAGAATCAGCAAATACCCAATTATAGCAATAGTTCACCTAAAAATGTATGTCATTCACCCTCATTGATATCAAATAGTGATAATAAATAAATAACAAAACTTTAATGGCTGGGTGATATTTTGAATATTCATTTTGGTGATATAAAACTAAGCAACATTATGAATATTGCATGATTTTAATGTGCTTTCTAGTCTGATTTATCCAGAGATGGTTCCGATACTAATGTTGAAATGACTTTCCTTTGATTAAAATGTATTTTTATTACCCAGCCCTATAATCATGGCGCTTTAATTTTCTGCTGTTTTTCTGTGTTTTTCCACTTAATTGTTGCTTGGAAGATGAAAAAAGAAAAAAATCATACAGGTTGTAAATGGCACGAGGCTGCAGAAATGACAGAATATTAATTACTGGCTGAACTATATTCCTCATATGAATCTATTCATGTGCAAATTATCAATGAGAGCTAAATCGATGTACTAGGCTATATGCTTCTGAATATGCATAAAGATCAATATTGAGCAGAAACTAAAAAGCATATTTGCACATGACTCTGAGTTTATATGATTTCATTTCCATGTTTTATTGCCTCACTGCCTCGTGTCTCGGATGTGTGGCTAATTTGTTCACAAAGTACACATGCACACAACAGCCATTCAGCTTTGTGATGCATCGTAATAATGAAGTTTGACAGTTAAACGTCCCACTTGCGAAATCCCAATGTTTAAAATCCAGTTTTCCTCATTATGGAATTTTCACATTACAGAAGCAAAATGCAATGTCATTTCATGTTGAATAAACAATTACGCTCTGTATCTCCGAGCTTTGGAGGAGCAGAAACACGCTCCTCAGGGATGGACTCGCTTGCAAAATTGATCACAAATCTTTTTGTTTATTTTCTGTCTGTCATTTATGATCGGATGCCGAGAGCGGCCGGTCTATCATGAGTATTAGTATGCAGTATGCATGTATGGCTCAGGGTGGGCATGAATAAAAAGCTATTTTGTATATCTATGGAAGTGTCATCCTCGCCTCTGGCTGGGGACAGTGAGATTAGTTACAAACCGGCACAAACTCCCAACATTTTTATGAGCATTCGGAGCCCCGGAGGATCCAGACCGGCCAACAAAAAAGGTGCGGCCGTGACCCCCGTTTTCAGTGGCGTTTGAGGTTTGCCGGAGATAAAGAAGTAATCAATGAGATATATTTTCTTTTTAATTATAGTGCTCAGCCACATTCCCCGGATTCATCTCCGTTGTTCCGAACCAACAGTCCTGAACTGTCCTCGGAGTCAAATATATCCCCACCTCTGACTCATCAGACAAAGCGAGCGCTAGACAATGACGTCCCCCCTGAGGAAACGCGTGGCATTTTATCTGTTTAAACGAAATGAACTTCTGTCAATGAATTCTAAAAATGAGAACAGTAGCCTGCTCCTTGACACGGGACGTCAACGCAAAAGAGATAATTCTAATGAAATGTCTGGGGGAATGTCTTATCCAGTCAATAGCAGAAAACAAGCTGCCGGTGACTCTCATATGAAAAAAGATGTCGCTCATGATTAATAATACACAACACCAGAGACAGTATGAGCAGGAGAGTTGTAGAATAATGAATGAGAGCCAGCGCACACTCAATATTTAAAGCCCCGCCCTTAAATTTAAAGAGCCAATCGCTTTTGTTTAGACATACACAAAAAATTGTTTCTTTTGAATACATCACTTACAAGTTCCAATTAGAACTTTTTATAGGGTTCTATGTTACAAATGATCTGTATAGAAACTATAGGGATAAGTTTTGTTTTAATTCCAAAACATTACTTTCAACATTTATTAATTAAATACTTAACATCAATACATTTTAATATTAGCCTAAAATATATAAATATTTATTTACTAACTTTTTAGCCTATAAAGAACCCTTTTGTGGATCCCAAATATTATATAATACAGTATTTTATATATATAGCGCAGACTGGTCTTTTTGTTCTAGAACACATTTGATTGATCAATTAGTGTTGTAAAAAAAAAAAAAAAGAAGAAAAATTATATATCCCTCTACTGCATAGCGTTGCCCCCAGGCAACGGAAAGTTTTCTTAAGCCCTGTGTTCAGTACATTTTTCTTTAAATGATTGCAACCAATTAGAATGTTTGAAAAAGTATCAAAGAACAGTCCAATAAGGTTTGGGAGTCACTATCAAGCACCATTTGAAGGCGGGACGTCCTTTTCTGACATAAAATTGTTTCAACTTAAAAAAGTAAGTGTTTGTGCTGCCTTAACATTTTAAGTTTAGCCAACTCAAATATCCAAGTTGTCACTTAGTACAAAGTCACATTTCAAGTCGACTAAACTTAAAAGTTTATAATGCCGCACAAAGAAGTTGAAACAAAAATATGAATCATTAGTCAAATGTCTGTAACTTGGCTGTAGTCACAAATCACAAACTGGCTAATCCACCTGGCACGCTATTGGCGGGTTTAATCCAATCCAATTCCTTTTAACCTCTCGACAATGCTCAGTGGCTTCTTTAGTTTAGCAACAAATCGCTCGATGCCATTGCTGCTTCTGCAAACCGCTGATCAATGCTCCAAACCAACACGTTTGGTGACACGTTTCCAGCCTGGAGTTTTCGCTGCAAAGTACGTCACCCTGAATCTGATTGGTTGAAGGACTATCCAATTGCGTACAGAGTCATTTGAACTCTGCCCGTTGATCACGCCTCTTGTGCGGTAGACAATACAGAGCAGACTCCCCAGACTAATGTTCAATCTTAAAAGATCGAGCTTGTTCTGGTGATAGCCGGACTAGGTTACCTGTATGGGGAAGCAGGGGTTGGCATTGGTGCAGGTGTTCAGACAGTCCGCCGTTCGGCTGGAGCTCTGAGGTGTGAAGGAGATGTCATGGTCGATGTATTGGCCCCAGTCCACCAGCATCTGGGAATAAGCCTTATCCTCCAGGACGAACACGCTGGAGCCACGCATGATTTTATTACTGACTTCTCGAACCTTAAAATACAGAAATCAAATCAAAAGAGACCAGTTACATATTCTCCCACTGCCGTCATTATGATCAGCATTTTTACACTCAAACACTTACTGAACATTAATATATAGACATAACCTGATTTTACATTTTCTGAAGGTGCTTTCCTCCAATTCACCGTCAAGTCTGTGATAATTATAAGCTGAAGGTTAATACTTAATGTTTAACCCTGTAAAGCCTGACATATGAAATAATCTATTATGAAGAATGAAAAAAATCTTCTTTTTTAATGTAAGAGTTTATTAAAACCTTAGACAAAAATGGTGAATATCATAGGTTTGTATGGCTCATATAGTATGATATAGTGAGAATATGGAGGGAAAAACAGCTCAGTTTTATTCAGAGACTCAAACTGAGCAAAAATATGCATTTGGTGCAGATGCTGATATTTATATGGACAAATAATGCACTGAAATTCTGACATAAATATCAGTCGTCACTCTATTTCTGCCAAAAATATGTCTCTGTAAGATGATATTTAAATGCTTAGTTTTATGATCAAAACTCTGTATAGTTTTAAACATATAATGCAATGATGAATGAGAGATGAACACATAAACCTTCCTCGAAAGCCTGATGATCATGTGATGCGCATGATTTTTTTTTTTTAAACAAAAAAACAAATGATCTATGATTCATGTAAACCTAATTTGCTTGATCTTGAAATATTAGTAACAATCTAAAATATCAACAATCAAGGCCTTTTGCTTGCTAAAAAGTGTAAAATCAATCAGACGAGAAGGCAGAGAGTTGATCATGTTGATCATTTAGAGGCCACATACAGTAAATTTGAGTATGAAATATGATACAGTATAGGCTTTATAGGGTTAAAAAATACCCTTTCATAACCCTAACTACAGTAAACTAAACAAAACAAAATTCTCAGCACCATACCTTAATGTGATGCAGTTGTGCTTGAGCATATAAAACATTGGGATTTGCTCTGGTAAATAGAATAAATGCATGAAAACGACCCCTGATATGTTGATGTGTGTGTGTGTGTGTGTGTGTGTGTAGTCAAGGAAATCTCATTATACCCCTCTGCCAGAGTTTGTTTACCTGTTAAAATGTCATTAAAACCACTAGCAATTAAAGCGCTATATTAGACGGAAGTGTTTTTGCGAGCTGTCTCTGCAATATGTGAGATGTGACAATATGAACATTTGTCATGAAACTTCTTGCACTGAAGTGCTGCTGCCTTCGCCTCATTAAAAAAAAAAAAATAGTTTCAGTGAGACACGATGGCAGAGATGCTCGTTTTTCTTTGAATTTGGAGGGAACGCGATCGGGATTGCGATCGCGATCGGGATTGAACCGAGCCAAGCGGGATCGGAGCGTACGCAATGGAAGCGCGTCGCAATGCACACAGGCACTACCCTCGAGAGCTGACTGGGCATTCTCCTCACCCAAACAAACAACACAAAGAGTGTGAGTATCACCTCCCGTTAAATAACGCGGGCAGGGATGGACACACACTCTAAACTGCTGCTTGCTCGCCATACTGAATATATATATATATGTGATATAGACTGACAACACCAAATATACAGCCAGATTTCACACAGAGCGCAACTGAAGACTCAGAAAGCTTTCGTTTTCTGTTTTGGGCCGGCTTTTATAGTTTCCTGGTACGTGACGTCACCCGCCTCTGACGTTCCGCCACACCATTGGACTGATTTTACATGTGCTTCAAGACGTCATCACGCAAAGCGTTCCCATAGCGTCATTCTTTCGACGCAACGGGAGTTCCCTTGAAAGGGAACTGTATTTTTTCCCACATTTGTGTCAGTGTTGTTTTATTATTTACACACCATTATGGTATATTCATATTTTGAATTAGCAGTTTTGATAAAAACAAAATATTTCTATAGCTTTAATTTATTATTGCATAGCATTTGCATATTTCATTTAAGGTAACTCGTTCCCTCGTTTCTAGGCGTAAGACTACCTGGCAAAGGGACTACCAATGAAAACTAGCCTTTGGGATGATTTGGGTACATTTTCATTCATGAATGTTAATTAATGTCCACGGTCCCTTTTTTAATTCAAAGCTGCAATCCGTAACTTTTTTGGGTTAAAAATTATCCAAAATAAATGTTTGAGCAAGTACATAACCAGCTCGTGTTCAAAGCTCTCTGCTTGCCTTAGCTCGATTCAACACGGTAAGCTTGTAATAATGTGTGCGGATGTTGGAGATTTAAAGCTTTTTCTCACAGCACGTGATATAATTAAACTTATCAATTTGATGGCGGATCCAGAAAGGTTCAAACGACACTCACCAGGAGATTCACCCGTTGTAAAACGCAAAAGACTTCGGACTTCGGAGTGTCTACAGAAGAAAAGAGACTACAACCGGCCCGTAAGAAAACAAGGATAATATCGGAAGGGCATTAAATGTCGTCACGCAATGCTGATGTTGTTGACATTAACAATTTGAGAACAAAGTATAATTTGCACAGTTTGACGTGATATGATTGCGATCGTTAGATTTAATCGGCGTGATTTCCTGCAATGCTTTTTTCTCTTAGTTGGTCAGAACAAAAGTGGATGTTATTTGTTCAGACGACATTTTCCAGTGAAAATTCTTATGTTGGTCATACTTCCAAAAAGTAGAATCTGTGATTGCGAAGCCAGGATCCACACCGGCGGCGACTGACAGCCGCACATTCTCATCAAAACATTGGATTCATCCGCGCTGTGCTGTGCCGAGGCACAACCCACGTACAGTTGATAACTCCGCGAATAACTGCAATTGCAGATTTCAAACAGAGATGGCGACAAAGATGAAAAACTACGGACTGTAGCTTTAAAGGTCCCATGACATGAAATTTTCACTTTCTGAGGTTTTTTAACATTAATATGAGTTCCCCTAGCCTGTATATGGTCCCCAAGTTTCTAGAAATTTCACTCGCTGTAAATCGAGCTTTTGCTATCTTTCTCTGCCTTTGAGAAAATGGGGGCTCATACGCGCTGATCTTGAATCTCCTCCTTATGACGTCATAAGGAGGAAATGTTACCTCCCCTGTCTCTGCTTTGCCCGCCCAGAGAATATATTTTCCGCCCATGAGAAAATGCGCTAGGAAGTAGGACCGCGCGCGCGCGATTTTAGTTTGTCCACGAGAGATATCATGGCTTTTGAGCGAGCGAAGCATAACAATTGCTCAATAATTGGATGTACAAATAGGTCTCATGGCATCACAATTTTAAAGAATTCAAGGAAACAGCAAAACAAACATGTTCATCTACTCTACTGTACTGTTGGTTAAAGTACTGCATGTTTACAGAGAGCTCACAGGCAATGCATGATTTTGTCAATGCACAATGCAATATTCTCACATTATTTGTCCTTCCTTGCATTGGATAAGGGCTGTAACACTGCATTGCATGATCTCAAAGATTACAGGACCTGACTAATAATGGCTTTGCATGCATTTCATATTCTGGCTTAATGCAATGCATACATTCTCTCACTGAATACAAACAAATATTGAAATTTCTTCAATATTGTCAATGCATTGTGCTTTTGAACTAACATAACAGGCTCTTTCATATACTCAACATATTGCACTTCCTACATTACTTACAAAACCGTCACACATGCTTTTCTTCCTTTTTAATCATCAGATTTGTATGCATTTCTCTTATTTAGTCACAAACGTAGTACAAATATTACATTTTTGGTCACTATAAAAAAACGTCATGTATAACTAGACTAGAGAAGATGTGAGTGAAGTTTGCCTGTGCACAGTCAAGGAGGTTTATTTATATAGCACTGTTTACAGTACAGACTGTATTACTGTATTGCACTTTTATTCAGACTCTTTTAAAGCAGCTTCACAGTAATAACAGAGTCAATGATGAATGAAGACAATAGTGTCATTATTCAGCTTAATAACAGTGTCTATGTTGTTGTCAGGGTGTTGCTAGGGTATTCTGTGTGTTTTCGTATGGTCTCAAGTGTAAAAGAGTCCACCATCCAGTCTGTGTGATATTCTAGTCTCTAGATTTTGGATTGACAGATATTATATAGTTGGTCAAGTTCCAGTAATAATTATACAAGATTTGGAGAAATGTTTAAAATAGTTTTTAAATGAAGTACAGCATGTCACACCACGTCCAACTACTCATTCAGATACATTTAATCAGAGCTAATGATGTTTTTGCATTAAAAATATATAGATAATTTGATGCATCAGAACTGGACGGACATGGTACATTTCCCCCCGCAAATGTAAAATTAATGCTATAAATCTTGCACGCCGAGCCAGTGCAGAAAACCCCAAATAATTTCCATGAAACTAAATCAATCACATGCATCATAAAGAAAAAGTTGAGTTTATTCCGATTAAAATGTGTTTATATGATTGCACACAGCGTCAGCTCAATAGAAGCACGTCCTTCATTGCAGTTGCAGTTGAACTGGTAGATAAAAGAAAACGTCTTCCATGACCCGGGTGGGTGGGTATGAATATTTAAGGTTTAGACATTATTCTTATATTGTTTAGTGATATTCTCAGCAGCTGTTCGTCTGGTTAAAGCTCTGACCCGTCTGGAAGCGGGGTCATCTTATCATATCGGCCTGATTCTCTTCACAAAGGCCGCGGAGCAGGTAACCGAGAGTCTGATTCCTGTGCTTTCAGACTGCCTCCTGCTGCATTATGGATAAATGATTAACTAGGAGTGAGATACCTGTTATTGCAGACTCCAGAGATGCTGCGGTATTTTCCTCCTGTGGCGCAGGTGCTGGGCTGAAAACGCTGAGGGCATCCAGACATGTTTGCTATCCACTCCACTGCCTTCACCGAAAGGAGTTCTTGAAAAGGAGTTAATTGTTTACGAGAGCAACTCAAACATTGAAGAGTAAACAGTGTGCCGAAGTCTATCGTGGATGCGGCAGCTCTCATCAACTCTTGTGCATGGATTAAATCTGACATTTAAAGCACTTTGGAGATGCATTATTTCACAGTTATAGAGCTGGACAGAATCTCCCATACATAATAACACGCTAATACCCCACAGCGGCCCCAAAAAGGGTTTAGACACTTCATTCTCACTTAAAAATGTCATTACATTAGATCAAGTGTCATCTGGGCTCAAATGCTGCAAGAGCTTTTACTAGCTCACTTCTGTTATCTAATGCGATTTACAAACTCGTGTTTGATTGTCCGAATACTTTTTGGGGTCATAGCAGGGTCATAATAAAGTCCCTCCCACACTGTGGAAAATCATATGATCAATAAGTTGACAACATATGTTTTTACATTACTTTAACTCATCAAAATATATTAAAGGTGTGGTATAATGCTCTTTTCACAAGATGTAAAATAAGTCTCTGATGTCCCCAGAGAGTGTATGTGAAGTTTTAGCTCAAAATACCCCACAGATATTTCATATAGCATGTTAAAATTGTCACTTTTGGAGGGTGAGCAAAAATGCACCGTTTTTGTGTCTGTCCCTTTAAATGCAAATGAGCAGCTGCTCCCGGCACAGGGGGCGGAGCTTCAACAGCTTGTGTCCTGAAAATTTCAAAAACCTTTTTGTTTGTGTTTAAATGTATGTAGCTGATGTGGAGTTAACTATATTCTAGTCATTGATTAGCATATTCTGTTTTGATAATCTATAAATCGTGTCCAGGGGGCGGGGTTTATGTAAATTCTAGGGTTGGAGATGTCACTAACCCGGGAGGAATGTGGTGAGTCTCTACCAGTCGTTTGTTGTAGTCCTTAAAAAGTGATTTCATTAAAAGCAAATATCTCCCATTGCTTTGAACTTTGAGCGTCGTAACTTTACAGATGTTGTTTGTGCTCAAACAGCAACATTACACACTAACTAAAGTTAGAAAAGTGAAATCAAATTAACCACCCCTTTAAGCAATTTAAATAAATAAAAAATCGAAAATATTCAAGATTCAACTCAAATCAGTTTAATGCCATTTAAGTTGAAATGACCTAAACATCCAAGTTGATCGTACTTAAAAATTTAAGGCAGCAAAATTTGTTTGCAGTGTAATAATTAGAAATGGCCAAAATGTAATGTAAAAAGTTAGATTTTTAGGCTCAGTGGTTTAAAAGCACACGTCATTGTGAAGAAGATTGGGTTCTAGACACGGTTCACGGCCGTTGGTCAAGTACGTATGCTCGCCTCACCTGACACAGCCAGTGATCTTCTCTGTCTCCTGCTCGCCTTCTCCTTTAAAAGCCCTAAAGTCATGTGAAAGATCTCGGCGGATCTGCAGATGTGTTGTGTTTCTGATGATCCCTGTCTGGAGAGTGTGTACATCTGTGAAGGGGACGTCTGAGGATCTAACCTGCCATTCAGAGGAAAACACCATCTTTCCTCACTACATCCAGAGACAAAATGAGTTTAGATGATAGCAATGACTACAGACTGTTGTTTACCCTTGTGCGCTTCGATTCAGCGCAGCGTTGACCATCTGAAGACTCTCTTGGAATGAAGATATAATCAAGCTCTCGGGAATTACTAGTTTTCAGAGAAAGTTAAAGTACTTAACACCACAAACACACAACTGCAGATGTAACAAGGAATCTGTGAATATTATAATGCATTTTATTATGCATTATAATTTAGATAATAATGGATAATAAAGTACACTGTATTATGAATAACTTTATAATGCATTATACTGTATATAAAGGCAAAACACACTTTTCTTCTTGGTTATACGAACGTTCATTCTGCAAATATTATGAGACTGAACATTTTATATTCTCTGAACATTCTGAATTCCAAATAGTAGCATTTAAAAAAAATGTTAGACAAACGTCAAACTAAAACATTCCATGAGAACATGTTCTGAGAACATTATTAAAGACCAGATAACTTTGAAGGAACGTTCTATTAATGTTACTATATAGAATGTTTGTTCATGACTTTGAGAGTATCTTGCCAGGGGTGTGTTTCCCAAAAGCATCGTTAGCCAACTATGTTCGCAAGTTCCATCGTTATCATCATAGTTCAACGAGTCAGTGTTTCCCGAAACCATCATTCTAACGAACATTCGCAAACAGCATCGCAGAGTTGTGTAGTTGGAACGACAGATCTCGACCTGTGGTTAGAAACAGAGTTTCTAGTTTGCATGACATGTGGACTCAATAAATCCTTATCTTGAGCCAAATAAGCAAGCTGACATTCAGTACAACCTGTGTCTTTAACTTAGAATACATTCAAATGTCATTTACGTCTTTGAGTTTGTTAAGAGATTTAAAGCACCGTTTTGAAGAGTGTGCATGTGCGAACCAAGCGGCAACCTCCCCGTCTCTCTCTTGAAACCAACACGGAAGTGAGTTAAACTGCAATTCATTGACTGGCCGCTTGAGGCTGGCTGCAGAAGTGAGTCAAATCTGTATCTCCCCCATGTTAAAATTACCAACTTTACAGCAGAAAAAAACCGTGTTTACAGCCTGGTGTCTGTATGTGGCTTTGGTCTATACAGCTAATTTTGCCCTTCATGCCAACTGTGAGGGGGGTGAATTTTTTTATAACTCCTCCGTTTAGTTGATTAATATTTAAAGTTCTGCATAATTAAGGGTGTGTCCACTTGAGTGACAGGTGGATTGCCGCTGATGTCAATGCTAGCCGTTTGTCTGCTGTTACTAGCCGTCACTTCACCTCAGCAAATTTTAGCTGCTGAACTTGCCATAGTAATATTAAGTTACTGCATATACATTTTCAACTAGCAGAATAGTACAGAATCACGATACACAGTCTCACTTGTTGCCATGTCTTTTAACTATTATAATATTTCGAAGGGCAAAAACAGGAACTTTTAATTGGCTTTACATCATCAACTGTCACTTTAGCGCGAGGCCCTGTGCAGTCGCAGACTTGGTACTGTCAGTAGCATATAGCATAGCATTACCTCCCCACCCGCCCCGCCTCTTTGCCCATTTTCTGTTATCCGGGAGTGACGCGAGGCCAAGATGGCGACGGCCGGCTCCGCCCACTTTAGGCTTCAAAAATGCTCTTCAGAAACCTACGGGTGACGTCACGGACACTACGTCCATATTTTTTTACAGTCTATGGTGCGAACATGCTCTAGTATGTAAGAACGAGCCTATGATTGAATCTGGAAATAAAGCAAAATAACTGAGAAATAGTCCTCAGATCTCATGTCTGTAATTAATAGCATCTAGCGTTAATTTGATCTCAAACAGATTCATTAAAAGAAGTTATTACTCCACCACCTGCGTGACGTCATAAACCAACGTGGGTGAACGACCAATTTGCGACACTACGGTTTCGGGAAACACTTGTGCTAATTAGTTGATTTCTTCAATGATGCATCGTACTATAGTAGTGAAGCACGAGTTACGCCGTTGTACGGGAAACACAACCCAGAGCGTTACTGACAGACTGGGAAGAGAGGAGCTGCAACAATGGAGAATATGAGGAAAATAATCAACATTCAAGCAGGAAATCTAGCAATGTGCCAAACCAAAATCAAGACTTGGTAAAAGGGCATATAATGGCTTCTTTAAATTAATGTTCTTGGTCTTGATGTTAATGATTCATCAGTTCATGTTCATGAACGTTAGCTACACACAAATATATTATTATTAAAATATTTCACTTGGTGCTTTTTTATTATGTTGCAGTTGTTGCACGAGGCTGTGTCTGTATTATACAGACGTCAGGACAAATCCTCCCAGAAATCCACATTGTCATTGCAGATAAAAAGTGTTGGTGTTGAAAATTTAATTAAACTGCTCATGTCCTTCAGTGATATGAAAAATGTAGAATATTCAGATTCACTCAGGTTTTACATTAATGTAATGTCTCTAGGGTGGGCTTATGAATACGGGCCATAATTTGACGTCTTGGCATTCGTGCCTAGTTAAACAACGCAGTGTTTTTTCGAGAAACGTCCCAATGTCAGCTCTGATTATGCGGCCCGCACGAGCGCATCAAAGCCACGCTCTTCCTGTGGGGCCAAAACAGCACAAACACACCGTGAGACGCGTCTGAAGCCCAAAATCCAGACCGCTGTGTGAGATAATTCACACTCGGAAAAACGGCATTCCCCACTGGGAGAGAAACTGGGAGACATTATACAACATGCTTTCTAAAACTAACCAACAACCCATCTACTTTTTACATGAAGACGGTAACATAACAATGCTGTCCCGCTCGGCATCTGACCTTCTTGTTATACGTGTCGAGACCTGCAATTTCTTGGGAAATATCCCAAGGGCCACCACAGGAGATGTCATTACAAAAATTTGGCTCCAGATGTCAGGTACCAGATGTGTTTGGAAAATTGGGTCTAAACTAAATGTAGCAGGTACAAAATAACCCGTAATGAATCTGTCTCCAGCTGGCTGTAAGAATGAGACTCTGTGTTGAGTTCTGGTAATTGCCACCGAATCCCATTCGAAAGTCTTTGCTTAGTTGCTACCATACTTGTTGTGAAAGAACAGCAATTACCCACAAATCATCACATCGGGACTGGCGTGAAAGTGTTACAGAACATTTTATTTATAGACGTCTAAGATGCGGAACTGTACAGTATATGTGAAAGACGCCACATACGCTGAGATGAATCTGTGCTCATCATGAGAGAGGTTAAACACATCAGAACGCCAGCCATGCTCTCTCTGACCTGGAAGAAAAGAAAAATGCTTTTAATTAACTGAAAATAAGGCAAATAATGTCTCATGACAGTGAAAGCTGTTTGGGATGCATGCAGTGTATAAATACACTCATCACAGAATGATTAAACAATCTATTCTGTATCTACGCCACTGAAGTGATCTAAATAAACAATATATACATCCATACATCCATCCATCCATCCACTATGAAATGCATTTTATTACTAAAGTATGTATGAATTTCAAGAAGAAATCTTCAAGTCATGTCTTGCCCTAAAAGCATAAAGAATTGAAATTAATTTTGAGAAATATTGTGTCAAAAGTGTAAGTTTTTTGTTATTTTCTGTAATCTAATCATCCATTGTTTGTCGTTTGCATATCATCATTATAATAGCTGTAACGCTGTAGGTGGTCCTTGAAGGCACAAGACGATGATGAGGGTAATAACAGTGTTTATTTAAATTAACTTTAAATTGGAATTAAATTAAGACACAACCACGTTCAACACAAACGAGAACCGACATAGGACTGACCGGAACAGGGAGTATATATACACAGGAGGAAACTAACTAGACACAGGTGAAACTAATCAGGGACTGACGAGCACAGGTACAGACAATATATGACAATAGCATTGGAATCATATGATTTTTTCAGCAACAATTAAATTTAGCACAACAAATACTATTATGCACATATACAATTATACATTACATTGCAATTGTAAAATTAAATTAAGATCCTTTTGTGTTACAGTGGGATACTGTGAATTTGGGGTGTTAAAAGGGCTTAATTTAATTATATCCATGCAATATATATTTTCTGCTGATTTTAGGGTGAACTACACTGTACAAAAATTGTTGTTTCAACTTAAAAAAGATGATGTTCATTCTGCCTTAAAATGTTAAGTTTAGTCAACTTGAAATGTGAAGTTGGCATAAGTGACAACTTGGATATTTGAGTCAAGTTAAGTCAAGTCAGCTTTATTTATATAGCCATTTATACAATACAGATTGTTTCAAAGCACATTTACAGTTATGACAAGAAAATAATGCAACAAAGTTTGTTTCGGCTGTTATTTGAGTTGACTAAACTTAAAATGTTAAGGCAGCATGAACACTTACTTTTTAAGTTGATATCTAGAGTTCCTACCTCTGGTTGCTGCGAGGCGGTTGTGTGTGTTTTTCCAGTCGGCTGTGTTCTCTCTCCCCTGTGTTCACGTCTGTACGGGGTTTGCTCACTGACTGTGAACAGTCAAACTCTGCTGATTCCAACAAAACTCTTGCTTTTCAAGGCTCTTGCTTCATGAAGCGTGTCGCTGGAGTGGCCCTCTTTAAACACAACACAAGCTCATGTCAAGCATCTGTCAGGACTTGGAAATCATCATTATCTGCTAAGCTTGCTTTGTAGCTTTCAAACATGACATTTCTTCGTGGAATAGTGGAATAGTTCACCTAAAACAGACCATTCAGTCATCATTTACAAACCGTATTTTCATTTTTGGCTGGAATATTACAATAAATGAGACATGATCATCTCATTTTCAGGGAAATGTCCCTCTGTGAACTCTTTTCAATCTACTCAACACATTATTTGAGCTGTATGACTTCGGTAGTTGAGGAAATGACCTGATGATTTTGGCATAACTCATTTGAATAGTCAATTCTGAAAGAAGATCTTTGGCTGGACAATGATCCATAATTAAAGTAAGTCAAGTCATTAATCTAGATTAAAGATCTTCATTGGCTTCACAAGGCTTCATTGGGAGTAACTGCACTTGATCTGATGTCCTTTGTACAAGTATAATCATCTAAAAGGCTGTAAAAAGATTCCTTTATGAGAATTCATGTCACACAACCTATAACAATATCATAAATAAAAGTGATAGATTCCATTTACTTTGTCTGAAGAATACAAGAGTGCAGCAACACACACCCCCTCAATATGCTGATGCATTTTTTATGATTTTTTTGAGTGCTTTCTAGGTGGTTTCTCCCAGCCATTTTGTTGAAATCACTAACACTAAACAAAGCGGCGGACATATTAGCGAATTAGTGTGGGCAAAATGGTGCATCATGTATTAATAATGCAGCACTAAAGCACAGCTCACACAGAACTCACTTTCAAACCAAACAGCGTTCAAACACAGTGAAAAACATCTGTTGTGAAGTCTGCCTGATCGTGTACGGAAGAAGATTAGGGCCAAGCAGTAATTAAAAAATAAAACCATCTCGAGATTAAAGTCATTATGATGCAAATTAAATTCGTTAAATTTCGGGGGGGAAAAAGTCGAAATACAATCTTGAGAATAAACTCATTAAATATCGAGAATAAAATCGTTGTGTTACGATAAAAAAATCGTTAAATTTCGAGGAAAAAAAAGTCGAAATACAATCTTGAGAATAAACTTATTACATTTGAGAATAAAGTCGTTGTGTTTTGAGAAAAAACGCATACAATTTTGTGAAAAAAACCCCCTCAAAATAATCGTGAGAATAAACTCAATAAATTTCGAGAATAAAGTCGTTGTGTTTCGAGACAAAAAAGTCTAAATGAAATGTAGAGATAACGCATTCGATCAGTGTTCATTGCATAGCCTACTGATAGAGGACATGGCAGAGCTGGATCACTTAGTCAAGCTATATTTTAGACTTTCTTTCAGTAACAAAGAAATACTATCAACTTTAGCTAATTATGACAGAATAATAATTAGCAAACGAACTTTAAAGAGACTTTGCAAGCGGCTAGGTCTTTTTAGAAGAAAAAATCTGTCCAATTTGCGCGATGTACTCGCTTTTGTCCAACATGAAATGACAACCAGAGGACAAATGCAAGGTTATCCCTGGCTTCACCTACGTGCGATTCATCGAGGTTTCGTGGTTTCCAAGGATACCATAAGACGCATTATTAAACTTGTTGATCCTCAAGGTGTGGAATTTCTTATTCTCATGATTATTTCGACTTTTTTCTCGAAATTTTAAGAGTTTTTTCTCGAAACACAATGACTTTATTCTCGATATTTAATGAGTTTATTCTCAAGATTGTATTTCGACTTTTTTTTTCTCCTCGAAATTTAACTTGTTTAATCTCGCATTATAATGACTTTAATCTCGAGATGGTTTTATTTTTTTATTATTGCTTGGCCCTAATCCTCTTCCGTACTCGTGGATTTGATTTCGAAGTAAACATGAGTGCACCTTAAGAGCGATATTGACATGCTTAGTAGACACCACTAATAACTTGCTGGAATAAAACAGCTGAATGATGAGTAAACACGATCTAATGTTCATGTACATGTACAGAACAACACTGTGACAGAGACTGGCGTCAATGACTCTTGACATACAAAAACACCAGCTCATCTGACGTAGGGTTGTGGCTCCTGAAGCTCTTCATGCGATTCAAGAGCCCTAGAGAGGGGACACTGACGTGTTCTCAACAAAAGCAGCACTGCTGGCTGAATCAATCAAGATGTTTCCTCCTTCATCACTCGAGATGTTTATTCCTCCGCCTCTGGAACTGACTCCAGTCGAGCGCTTCAGACGAGGCAGTGTTGCCTGATTGGTCCAGAAGCTCAAAATTATCGTATTTGGAATCAAATTATCGTACATAAGTTAAACGTAGCGCAGTCAAACAATTACCGTCTTTCAACGTTGAAATATGGTTAAAAATAAGTAGGTCCGCCTTGGACTGGTTTATGATGTGATTTCAACTAAGTAGTTTCGGCCGGACTGTTTGACTACGTGTTTTCAACTGATCATCTAAGACAGGATAAGTCTGTTATACATGCTAAAATAACGGAGAAAAACAAACTACCAAACCATGTTCATTATTATCTCAAATAAATGTAAAGAGTTTTATCATGATGGTAGACGTAGAATCCACATCTAGATCAATAGGCCTAAGTATAGAAGCTGTATGATTACAACGACCACCATTTGAAGTGTCACAAAATTTTGAAATGATCGTACATTATGGGATTTTTAGAGGTCAAAATTATCGTACAAATATGACAATTATCGTACGTCTGGCAACACTGAGACGAGGACTGTTGTTCTTCATAGAGTCGGTGAAGTAGAGGATTACAAACGGACACTTCACTGATTTATGAGGTTTCTGACACATTATTATTATTTGTTTACAGACACTTAATTGCTTTCATAATTTCTAGAAAATCAAATATTTTAAAACATTTTAAGTCCGTTTATTATCTATCAAAACTGCCTCATCCACTACATGCCATTTTATGTTCATGATTCGCAGGTTTTAAACTGCAAATTAAATGAACCGACAATCATTAATTCACCACAGTGTGTTGTGGTATAATGGTAATTATCCGGCATGTTCTGTTAAGACTGATTGCATGTGTAAAAAATAATAGTCATTGTGAAATTAACAAATTATTTTCCCCTCATAATTATTTCAATATGTTACTCTGTTACGGATTAATTTGACCCAGGCAAACAAACAAACACATTCATGTAATTTAGGCACTATATAAAATTGGAAAATATATAGTAATAAAAGTGAATAGTTCTATAATAAAATGTAGCTAGGCTATATATATATTCAGATTTATATACCTGTTGAGGGTTATAAAAATAAATAAGTATTTTACCTTCGAATTATTGTAATGTTACTCTGTTCAGGATCAATTTGAAAGAAAGAAAGACAGATAGATAGAACGATATATATATAGAACGATAGTTAGATAGTTAGACAGACAGATTTGAATATTATTTAGTTAAATATGTGAATATATAGTTATATAATCAAATGCACTATACATTCAGATTTATTTACTTGTGTTTTATTATGTAGTTAACCATAAACTAGTATATACACATTTTTACATATAAACATTTTGTGGAGCCACACAAGAATCATGCCGTATGGGGTCAGCAGTGAACTAATCATTCCTTTATTTGGAAAAGAACTGGAAAACATCAAACTAAATAGAACAGCAGATCAGGGACCTTGAATCTTAGAAAATCTCACTTATCAAGGACAGTAGCTGGCAAGACTGTCTAATTACTGTTAATCAAACCACTACTTCATATTAACACATATCAAATTCAGTTCAACATAGGCAGCACTTTCATTCAAATGAGGGAACCATCAGAATTGACATTAAAATCATATATTTGACTTGCTATTGTGCTAAATTAAGAGGTTTGAGGCATTGAAAAAAAAAAGAAAAAAAAAAAAAAGGGCAAAAAAACATAAAGTCATATAGAAAAATTTTAGTTGTTTCGACCAAATGTCTAAGATCGGAAGAGCGTCGTGTAGGGAAAGAGTGTAGATCTCGGTGGTCGCATTATCATTAAAAAAAAACACAAGCAGGGCCTGGGGAAGCTCAAGGAGCTCTGGCCAAAAGAACATAAAGTCATATATTGGCCAAAGTTTGGTTGATTTTTACAGCTGAAAGTTTCACCCGTTTTGCCCTGTAAAATTGTCAAATGCAGTTCATGCATCAACTTATAATGCCGTATATCAGCATCTGCTTTTGCTACATAATCAATATGAGTTCAGGTTAAGCATATGAATGATCATATTAGTAGGTAGGAAAGAAATCATAACTCAATGCATGTCAAAATATCATCTACTCAAAGTGTTCCTTAAACGTCGTTCTGAATTTAGAAGATTCGTACAAAAATAACAAGAACTAGATATATTGATAGATATTGTGCATAAAATCGGAGAACCAGACGAGGTTGGACAGATGTTTCTAGCTGTTGCACATGTACTTCTGCGTGAGACTTTGACTGCTGACGAAGACGGGATCCACCGTAGCCACTTTAGCAGCGATGAACGAGTGAATGCAATGAAGGACAGCCGTCAGATTCGCAAACTCCAGCTCCTGTTGGAGAAGACACCGTTAACGGGATGTTTCTCGCTGATATCAATGCAATTAAATATCTATTAGGCCTCAAACTTAGTTCAGCTTTGACATCAGAGGGCAGCTTTCTCTTTCAAGTCAACAACTGTCACGGTTTATTAAAGCAAAAGCACATAAAAGTCTTTTAGTGTAACTGTACAAACGTCCACTTTTTCCTGTGAAATCTGCACTGATTTTATCAAGTCAACGTAAAAATAACTTTAATATTGTTACTGATAATTCAAGATCAACACTTACTGGACTGGAGCATCTTAGGTTTACTTAATTATCCAGCATAATTTTTTTTTTGTAAAATCATGTTCAAATGTGAGACATCAGGCTTTTGAGGAAGGTTTATCTGTTCATCTCTCAACCATCATTGTATTGCATTGCATTATAAGTACAGAGATTTGATCATAAAACTAAGCATTTAAATATCATCTTACTAAGACATATTGCCAGATATAGAGTGATGACTGATATTTATATGCATTTTATGTCAGTAGTCTGTTATACTCTTATTAAGATCTCAATTATTTATATTTCAATCATCAGAATTTAATCTCACATCTGCACCAAATTTGATATTTTTGCTCAGTTTGAGTCTCTGAATAAAATTGAGCTGCTTTTCCCACAATATTATCACTGTATCATACTATATGAGCCATAAAAACCTGATGAATCAAATATGATATTCAACAAAAAAAACATATCTGAAGTTTCAATAAACTATTCCATTTAAAAAAAAAAAAAAAATTATAAACC
>FLSR01000469.1:84990-110136 GCA_900092035.1 Leuciscus waleckii
GTGAGAGAGAGAGGCAGTATGTGTGTGAGAAAGACAGTGTGTGAGAGAGAGGCAGTGTGTGTGTGAGAAAGACAGTGTGCGTGAGAGAGAGGCAGTGTGTGTATGTGTGTGTGTGTGTGTGAGAAAGGCAGTGTGTGTGTGTGTGTGTGTGTGTGTGTGTGTGAGAACGGCAGTGTTTCCCAGCAACACTCTGGAACACACAGGAACTCTAACAAACACCAGCGGCACACAGAGGACTTCTGAGCGCCAGTGTTTCCCAGCACAAATATCCAAACATTACTAAATCAAGACATTTACTGGAGGAGCAGAAGAAAGAAGTGAGAAACAACAGTGGAGTCAGAAACATAATCTTGTTCTCACTTTATTTTTCTGACCCCATGGCAGATATTTCTTGTTTTAAGCTCAAACTCACTTTATTTTGACACATTTTTCAGAAAGCAAGACTCAAGATCTTCAGTCATGTTGCTCCTCCAGTAAATGAATCTTGATTTGAGAGTGTTTATATTTGTGCTGGAGAACGAGACAGAAACACTGAGGAAGATCATCATGTTTTGCAGTGTCTACAGATAATAGTTGTCAGTGCTTGTGTGCATGTTTGGGTTTTCAAGCATTAAAACTGTTTTAAGGTTCTTCTGTTGATCTCATGGAGTGTCACTGTCGATCGATCACTTTCACTGGTTTTGATTGGACACTCAAGGATCCTGTGTGTGTTGGTTGATGTCACGGCTTTACTCCAGCAGGTCTGCAGTGAAGACTCGTCCTCATCCACGAGACTCCGTCAGGACGCCGGTGCCAAATACAGTAGGAACGCCCGTTGCATGTTTACACTGCAGATCTTATTCACATCACCTGATGATGTTATGATTGGCTCTTCTGCGAGTCGTGTTTCAGAGACACAGTTTGAGCTTCATAATGGACACAGCTTTATTTCCCAGAGATCCCCTCATCCGTCCATCGCGGGTCAAAAAGACCGAAGCCCTAAAAAAAAATGTGTCCAGAAAGCTTATTTTATTTCATTTTGACAATATTTTTTCTATTTTTTAATGCAATTCTTTTTGAGATTTTATTATTTAAAAAAAAAAAAAGTATTTATCTTTAAACTACTAGATTTGATCAATAAATAATACATAAATAGTAATTTAAGCACATTCCTCACAATCTTTCAACTTAAATTCAAAGTAACTCACATTTCATTCATAACCCTTTTAATTCAGCTCTAAATATCTTACATTGTGTGTCTCTGTCGACCTCTTGTGGAAAAATAATAATATAAGATGATATTTCATGACTCTAGAAGTAAATGAGCTGTTCCTCTGGGTCCTAAAGCCAGTTTCTCTTCAGAAATCATTCAGATACACATTATAAAATCATTTTTTGGTGAAGTTTTAGCATTTCTAGTTTGAATTTTGAGCATTTTTAGTTTTTTCTATGTGAACTGAAGCATTCCTCACATTCCTCACATTCCATTCATTCCTTTGGAAGGATTTGTAACTTTTTTCAATTTCAACCGCAAAACTCCTCAAATCCATAAAAAAAATGTTGTGTGTATTCGTGGTTCATGAAGACAAAAGTCTTGGACGCCTCTGATGAACACTCAATTTGTCAAAAAAATAAAATATTTTCCAGGTCAAAATGAGCCGAGGGACGGATGAGGGATGAAACACGACTTTATTCACGTGTAAACAGCGTTAAACAGAAATAACCTGCCAGTAGCCGTTAAAGCCGCCGCTCACTGTCTTGTGTTCTGGTCCAGGTCCATCAGAAGCTCTTCCGTCTCCGGGCCGGACGCACCGCGCTCTGGGTCGACTGCGACGCAGCGGGAGCTTGGATTCGGATCCAGACGTCTTCAAAACAGCCTCTGAGCCTGAGAAAGGTGACGTCAGAAGAACACGCTCGGCTCATGTGTGCTTCTTTATACTTATTGTCTCTACAAACATGGAATAATGAGTCTGTAAGGCCAATAGCTGATCTCTATGAGTGACACCACTAGAACCTGGATTGACCAATCAGCATCCAGGCCTTTATAAATGCACTCAATCTCTAATGTTAAAGCGCTGTATAAATGAAGGAGACTTGAGTGTTTCTGGTCGGTTCCTCAGGGTTGAGGAGCAGTCGTCTGGATCCTCCGGGATCGCTCCTGCTGCCCTCGTACCCGCTGACGGCTCTGGCGGGACCTCTGACCCCGAGCGCTCCCCAGCGAACACACGCGAGCCCACGCTCACGCTCTCCATGTCCAGCACGTGGCCCAGCAGACGAGACGACAACACCGGTCAGAACACACTTCCTGTCACACTGCAAAACAAGATTTTCTTACTGAGTGAACGCCTCCTTTGAGGGCAGTGTGGATCTCCAGCTCATCAAAGTCTCGCTGAATCAATATTTACCTTGAAACGACACATTTTCCTCTTCTCAGGTGAGGTGAGCTCCAGCAAACGCTCTCCTCTTCCTCTTTGTGCCCCCCGCCGGAGCCGGATCAGCGCCAGGGCCTCGTCGGATCGGCTCGATCAGTCCATCAGCGCCGCAGGAGAACCGGGTGACGACACGCTGGACCGGCAGGAGGTGAGCGAGACTCGGCGAGAAAAACGAATAGAAGCGTATTTATGTCATTATTCAAAGTTATTACTGTGTGTATGTGTGTAATTAAGATCTTCAACACAAACCAGTTGAGAATTGTAAAAAGCGCCAACCTTCCGCTCTCTCTCTCCTGAATCCAGCACTGAAGAGAGTTAAACTGCAGTTCATCCACTGGCCACTAGAGGCCGGCTGCAGAAGAGACTCAATCCCATAGACTCGCATGTTAAAATGCTCAACTTTACAGCAGAAATAAACATGTTTACAGGCTGGTGTAAAAAGTGGTGTTGGTCTATATAGCTAATGTTGTCCTTCATGACAACTGTGAAGGGGGTATATCAAGCATTAAACTTCTGCATAATTAAGGGCGTGGCCACTTGAGTGACAGGTGGATTGCCGCTGATGTCACTACTAGCCGTTTGTCTGCTGTCTGTTAGCGTCACCCAGCTAATCCGCCTCGCTGCACATGTCCGTTTATCCGGGAGTGACGCTGCCAAGATGGCGACGGCCGGCTCCGCCCACTTTAGGCTTCATAAACACTCTTCAGGAACACTAGGGTGACGTCACACACACTGCGCCCAGTGTTTTATACAGTCTATGGTGTCCGCTGATCCCAGCAGCCGCTGTTAACATGTTATTTCCCCTCTACACTACGCACTCGGCACTAGGTACTACTTTTAATACGCATGTTTGGCCTGAGGATTAGTGTCGTAACAGTAACAGTGGTTATGTGAAACTTTCCTGTGCACTAAACAAAGTGTCAACTATATATAAACGTAGTGTTTATTTGGAGTGACCCCCGTGACCCCGGATCTGTGCTCGTGTTTCAGATGCTGAACTCCCTGCGCTCGCTGAGGAACAGTGCGGCGAAGAAGCGGGCCAAGGTGAGCGCCAGCGGCTCCGACCCGGACCCCGACAGCCCCGACTCCGCGGTGAAGCTGGAGCTGGTTCCCGATTCCCCGGATCAAACGTCCCGGTCCGTCACGAGTCCTCTGAGCGAGAGTGGCCTGAGCCTGTACTCGCCCACCTCCACCACCGGCACCAGGAGCAGGTCAGACACGGGTCGACACCAGGGCCTCGATTACAACCAGTGCATCACACACACACCCTCATTTATACAGCGCTTTAACAGCACAGATCACAGCAGCTTTACAGTGATAACAGGAGATTACAGTAACAGAGATTGTTCTAGAATAAAGTTATTGTCCAGATAAAGTTCGTTTTGATTGATTCACTTCCTTTGCAAAGATCAACAGGGGAGAGACGACAGTCACAGAACCGGCCCTGAACGAGCCGTACGCCACTTCAGGCGTGATTTATAAAAACAAACTTGACGGGAGAATGTGTAAGTGTGTCTGTAAGTGAACTCTGACCCGGAGCAGTTTAACGACAACGATGATGATCTGAGGGACTGACGAAGGAAAACCACTTTAATATTCATTATGAGCCATAATCATAAATACTGTCACAATAACAGTTTCAATAAATAAAAGAATGATTTAAACTATGTTTTACATCTGATATACTCATTTAGATTAAATATGCCATTCTCATTAATGGAGTTAAGATCTTAAATTACATCAAATCATTACATCAAAAAGTTACAACATTGTTTATATTGTAATGATAGTAATATCAGTAGTGTATGCGCTGCTGTCGAACACTTCCTGTGTGTTAGTTCTGCTCAGCGCATGATCACACCAGAACTCAGGCTTTTAGGAAATATTTGCGTGCAAATAATGATCAATAATGCATATCGGTTTCCATTTAAAATATAAAGCAATTAAAAATACTGATCGGCCAGTAGAAAAGATGGAGAAAAATATCTCTGAAATGTATTTTATACTATTTTAATTATTTATTCAAAAACAAGGCAAGGATGGGCTACTAAATGATAATTTAGCATTAGCACTGTAATGTGACGTACATCCGTGTCTCATATTCTCCTAATGTCTCGTACCGTTAAACATGGGATCACGTGGATGAATACGCATATGCAAATGATATGCAGATGAGGATCTACACAGTAAAACGAGGCGTTGTAAGCTCAGATATGGATATTTCGGGGAGGAGACGCATGTTCACACTCTTCCTCTGACTGGGGTTTATAAAGGGATCTTCTGCGCAGGGTCTGGCGTACGCACGGGTTTATAAGACTGGGTATTTTTTAGCGTACTCCATTTTTAGCTTTCACCACACGTACACTCTTAGTGAGGATCCTACACACAGTTTTATAAACGAGAGCCCTGATGAACACCAGACATTATCATGACACTCATGTTCAGTTCACTAACTCTCTCTCTCCTGACCTCAGCCCTGTGACCTCTGCTGCGAAACCACGAGTGGCGTCAGGAGCACGTGACCCCAGCGCTCAAGGTGCGTATGTGACCCACACGGCTGCACTCGTGCCGTCACATGTGCTTCTGAAGGGAAGTGAAAACACTCGAGGTCTGGAATCGGATACTTGTTATAAAATTAACATTTCGATTCCTCATTTCGAAATTAAGAATTGGAATCGATAAGCAGAATCGGTATCGTTAAAATTCAAACGATACCCAACCCGCGTCACGTGTCCTCTGTGTGTGTCTCTGTGTGTGTCTCTGTGTGTGTGCGTGTGTGTGCGTGCGTGTGTGTGTGTCTGTGTGTGTGTGTGTGTGTGTCCTCAGGCGTGACGCAGCAGGATAAGAGCGTGTCTGATGGGAATGTGAGTGTGGTCGGTCAGAGACTGGTTTACTCGAACAGGCCGTTAGAATCGGACGAGGAAAAGCCTGTCGATATGACATCATCACCGCAGATCCGAGCCTCCGGCCGCGAGCCGCTCCGCGCGCTCAGACCCGCTAAAGGTGAGCGCTTCATAGTGTGTCTGAGAGAAGTCTCTTCTGCGTTTATTTGATCAATGATGCTGAAAATTCAGCTTTGATCACAGGAATAAATTACGGCACGATATATCGCCCGCATTATCGGTATCAGCTGATATATGTTAATCTTTAATGTTATCGTTATCGGGCCGATATAAAAATTTGGCCGCTATATTAAAGCTGATGAATAATGTATTATCTCCTTCAGCTGAGACGCTTCAGATGCGCACTGTTCAACATGAGGGTGTTAAATAGCTTGAAATATGATTGAAATCACTTCAAAAAAGGAAATACAGTTAAAGTGCAACACAAGTCTGACATATCGGCTACATGACATTATAATGTGGCTTTTATTGGTGAGACTTGTGATTTTTGTAATCAGGCTCTCAAAAATTATGTAAAAATCTGTATTTAGATTTATCAGCCGATATATCGGTTATCGGTTTTCAAATATAAAGAATTATCGGTTATCGTTATCGGCCAAAATGTTCATATCGGTGCGTCCTATAAATTACACTTTACTATATATTCACAGAGAAACCAGCTTTTTTACATTGTATTGATGTTCACTGTGTAAGGGTTAATGCCCGACGAGGTGTCCATTGTCAGGTATTAATGGACGACGGCGAGGTGTGCGCGTCGGAAGGTTGCCTCCGCTGAAGTCCATTAATACCTGACAATGGACACCTCGTCGGGCATTAACCCTTACACAGTGAACATCAATACAATGTAAAAAAGCTGGTTTCTATGTGAATATATAGTAAAGTGTAATTTATAGAGACGCACCGATATGAACATTTTGGCCGATAACGATAACCGATAATTCTTTATATTTGAAAACCGATAACCGATATATCGGCTGATAAATCTAAATACAGATTTTTACATAATTTTTGAGAGCCTGATTACAAAAATCACAAGTCTCACCAATAAAAGCCACATTATAATGTCATGTAGCCGATATGACAGACTTGTGTTGCACTTTAACTATCTCCCTTTACTCTGAACTTTGAGTTTGTAACTTTGCAGATGTTGTTTATGATCAAACAGCAACATTACACACTAACTACAGTTAGAAAAGTCAAATCATAATCAACCACCCCTTTAAATGAACGTTCTATTAACGTTACTAGAAGAACATTTGTTCATAACTTTGACAGAACGTCCCCGTTCGCTGGATAGACGAGATATTGTTGGGTCTGTGTGTCGTTGATGTTAAAATGAATATAGGCCTAATTATACATTAAATGTACATTTGTAAAGAACCCTGTTTTAGATTTGAAGGAAACCCAGTTGAGAAGCTCTGATCTTTTAATGGTGAGAGACTGGTCGTGTTTGCTCGGACCGTGACCCGGCTGTGATCAACAGGAGGGAAGATTTAACACTTCCTTCCTTCACTCATCCGGTCACTGCGAAAGATGTGGGAGAGATCCTGATTATTCACGGCATTGCAAGTTTTTGTTGCATGTGAAGTCAAATCAGCTTTATGTCTATATCACTTCCTAGTGCAGAATATCAGTAATAAAATTGTAAGTTTCTACAATCTTTCTCTTTCTCCCTCCATCATAAACAAGTGTGTCTCGGGCGTCAGACGAAACACAGTAAACGCTGTCATGTTCTCTAGCGTTCGGATGCTGGTGTTCGGGAACACACTCGTGTGTGTGAGACGCTTCTGGAGGGAATTACACCAAATCATTCTGATCATCACACACTTCGACTTTCAGAAACACCAAACCAACATTAGAGATGCTGCGACGCCATTGGTCCACTGGTTACTCCAGTTATCCAATCACAGCCGACGCTGAGGCAAAGTCACATGAGTTTATTGAGGGATTTATTCAGTAAATATGTTTCCATCGTATGTCTAATAAAATAATCTGCTTCAATTGAGCGCATAAGCACATAATTTTTTAGAATTTATGTGCATCTTGGCGTTTCCACATGCGAGATCACAAAATGCGCATAAAAATAGGTGGATAGAAGTTAATGATGCAAAATCCATCAAATATGAAAAAAGTGACAATAGAGTCTTATGCTTATTCAGTTCAGTTCAGAAACTGTAAAGTTCATCAATTATTGAATAAAATGACTTTAATTCAGCTATAAGCAGCTTTACAGAAGATCAGCTCGACTCGATCGATTCTAATTCGACTGAATCGTGTCAATATTGCAAAAGCAATAGTTTACGCAAAACTAAAGATTCAGTCATCAAGTTGTTTCAAAACTGCATGACAGATCTGTACTTGCACGACTACTTTGATATATATATATTAGGCCTATAGTATTTTTGTATATCATTTTTTACTGAAAATTGTGAGCAAATAATGGCGGAATATTAAAGGGGTGGTTGATTATGATTTGACTTTTCTAACTTTAGTTAGTGTGTAATGTTGCTGTTGGATCATAAACAACATCTGCAAAGTTATATCACTCAAAGTTCAGAGCAAAGGGAGATATTTGCTTTTACAGAAATCACTTTTTAAGGACTACAACAAACGGCTGGTAGAGACTACACCACATTCCTCCCGGGTTAGTGACATCACCAACCCTAAAATTTACATAAACCCCGCCCCCTGAACACGATTTATAGACATATGATGGTTTGTGTGTGTCATTTGAAAACCAAATACCATTTTGATAAGAAATAACATTGTTTTGAATGTAAAGTTTAATTTTGCAGGAGAATTGAGGGGTTTTGGTGTGTGTGTTTTTTGATTTGTGTGTAGAGTTCTGAGAATATGAGGCATGCTTTCAGAAAATGTGTGTAAACAATCGAGAAAAACTGTAACATTATTAACACAACAATTTTTAAACCACAAAATAACAAGTAAATTATATTTACTGTAGGCTATATATGATTAAAAGAAAAACATCATTCTCTTTCACACACAAACTCTCTTTCAGTCTCTTTAACACTAAATAAATTCCTTTTGCAAATGTCAAGTCACCATTAAACATATAGCGCTATAGGCTATAGTAATGACTGTTTCAAAGCAGCTTTACAGGGATAAACAGGAAAATGATCAATGATGCAAACAGAGTTCAATTTGGCTGTAGATCTGCTCTAAAAATAAAATAGTGTCATTGTTCTGCTGAATTCACTTCAGTGTTGATTCAGTTCTGTTCAATCACTGTATAAAGTAGCCTATATCAATTATAAAAAGGGTTCATTTTCATTATTAATATTAAGCAGCTACAGAAAACAGTGATGTCATCATCCAGGGCTGCGTTTCCCAAAAGCATCGTAAAAACGACCGTACGACTGATCTAATCTTACAGTAATATTACGGTCTGTTTCCCAAAAGCATTGTAATTTAAGTAGCACTTGAAAATCATTGTAGATCTACGAGTGCTCTGGAGTAATGAAGCATCGTAAGAAGACAGAGTAATGAAGTGCAGTGTGATCATAATATAAGGTTTTGATTGTACTTTATTGTACACTTTATTACTCGTTTTGTGTTTACTGTATTAATGAAATAATTAAAAAGGGCAGAAAAATCTAATTCTTTTTAAATTATTTAATCTTATTTTTGTTTATTCTTTTAATTTAGATTATAATTGTGACGTGAAAACTAAGAAAACTAAGTGAAGACTCAAGTGCAGAAAGAATGATTTATTAACAAAAGAACTAAGTAAAACAATGAGGGTGGGGTCAAAACAGAGACAGGAACACAAACACCACATGTGCTACACGAGACAGGACAGGCATGTGACACTAGCTTGTCAAACGTGTTTAAAGCATTATTGCATGTTAGGGCTGGGTGATATGACATTATCATAGTGATGATATAAAGTGTGAATTGATGGAACTTTTTCTAAATCGTTTACTTAGACGGGCCTATTTGTGGTATAAGAAAATATCCGTGCAGCTTTAAGTGGGCAGGAATTATTGGAACGTTGGAGTGGAAAAAGAAGCACTGATGAATGATACACCACAAACATCTTCAGCTTTTAGTTTTATTGTACATAAAAAATAATAATCAAAAAGTAATAGACTAAGTTGTAACCAGAAATAAGTATATAAATGGCTGCTATTTTGCATAAATGTATTTGTATTGCCAGAAAGAAAGAAAGAAAGAACGGGCGAGATGAGGTTAGGAATGATAAGTCAGTAGGCCTGTGTAGTTTCTTCATTCACTGTGACCTATCCCTGCACTGGATGGCCAATTTCACATGTATTTTGTGTATTTTCAAAATATATTTTTTTCACACAGCATTTGTATTTGTATTTTAAATACATTTCCATGTATTTATGCCCATCTCTGGTCATTAGTAATGTGTTACAATGATCTTCAGTTTAGATACTGATCCAAATTATTAGTAGTTCCTTTAGAAGGATTTAGTAACACTTGAGTCATTACTAGTGGGTTATACCGTTACCTTTTATTATAAATTATGCATTATTCATGTTAATTATGAAGCTGTATATAGTAGTTCTCTGGGAGGTATGAATTAGCTAGAGGTAGTTATTGATTAGCTAAAAGTGAACTTCCACATTCAGCTGAGCGCTGTTATACTAATTTGTTAATCAGAGTTTCTTGTTATAGTAGTTACTAGAATATTAATAGTGCGTTACTCATTTGTTCCTTATTCATTAATAAAGGAACGGTATTCTAAAGTGTTACCATTGATAACTCATGTTTAATAGAACATGACTTCTCCAGACCTATTGAGTTTTATATTCTATATTCAATACTACAATCCCAGCTAACAGGGAATGTTCTGGCAATGTTCTTTTAAAGTTACGAACAAACGTTCCAGTAACGTTAATAGAACATTCGTTCAAGGTTGTCTTTAAAAATGTTCTCAAAACTTTAGCACAAAAATATTATTTTATACATCGCTTATCATACATTTTTTCTGAAACATTTTAGTTTGCCGTTCATATTTTTAAATGTTGATACTTGTGTCAGAACGTTCAGAGATCATTCAAACTTTTTAAAACTTCAGGGCACATTCAGAAATAAAGTTTTCATAACTTTAACGTTCTTAGAACATATTTTTGTTAGCTGGAAAGACATCAGTTGATAAATATATTTAGTATTAGTTCATAACTGCATTTTGCAGGAAATCTTTCAATTTTAAAGGTGCATTAAGCAACTTTTCATGTTAAAAAATACCCGTTTTCTAACCCATACATGCTTAAACAATTGCCTGATGGGCTGAATGAGCCCTTCTCTGATCACTGAGATTGTCTCTATAATCCTGTAAAGTAAAATAAATAAGAGGGATTCGGGCCGGAATTTTAGACTGGGCGTCACGTCATGCGCGTTCACGGCACGCTCACATAGCTATGTCTGGCAGGTTTGTGTATTCGCCGCCATTCTCCGTAGAAGATGGAGACCTAAACATATCAAAATTGAAACTACTGCGGAAAAAAAGATACCTACATCTTGGATGCCCTTGAGGTAAGCTAAAACATACCAAAAATTAATTTCAAAGTGAACTATCCCTTTAATGTGGGCAAGTCAACTCCAAACAACCTCCTTTAAAACGGTGCATAAATGTCAGTACTGTAGAAAAATGAGCAACGAGCAAAAATATTCCAATAAAATGGCAAATATTTTACACATCTCTCGCATGAATGCCAGAGAATGCCGTTAATGCATTTCTGAAGCATCGGTGCACGCATGAGGAATATGAGTGTAGGAAAGAAAGCGCTTATTGAGTTATTATGAGGGTCCGCGAGGGAACGCGTTAGATAGATAAATGTGGTTCACAGGTGATGTGTGTGTGTTACGGGAAATGAGACTCACTCTCATTCAGTGTTTGTGTATAAGCGATATAAGCTCAACAGAGCTCAGATTTATACCGCTGGATTCATCGAGGCACAGGAGTCACGTGTGTTGTGATTTATCACAGCGAGGCTCGGGAACTGTCTGTCACCTTCATCCTGCGATCAGACCCAGAAGAGATGGAGAGAGAGAAAGGGCAAGCTTGCATCAAGTCATTTGTTGTGTAAGCGTTCTCCATCATCTCAGGTATGCAGGCACATAGATAGATATGATGCCAGAGGCCAGAGAAACAAGCGCGCAGCCATCTTAAGAATACTGTCTTTTAACTTCCCTTTTTGCGGTCGCTCTGTATAGTTCAATGGCATCGCTGTCGAGGAGTAATTAACTGGTAACGTGGATTTACTTATTGTAAAGTTAACGAAAGTTATCATGTTTAAGCAGATGTCTTAACAAATGTCAGTAGACCGGGTGATTATAGAACGCAGCGCTGCGCTGCTGAAAAGGGGCGGGGCTACATCAGGTCTATATTCGACAACTCGTCCGCCATCTTGGAACAGTCAACATTACAGAAGCTGTCGTCACTCACGGTAATAATCAATTGGTTTTTCCAACATGCCACAACACTGCGCATTTTCTAGTTGTAAAAACTACAGAGATCTAAACTCCTGAAGAAATGAGAGTGTGTTGGTTTTGTTTTTATATGTAAAATGCGCCATCTTTTCTCTGAAAGTAATAGTCTATAAAAACAGGACCCAGTATGAACTTGTCACGGGTATCTGAAGTAGAATCACACAGAAAATACATGACGCAGGATAAAAAAAAATCAAAAGTTACTTTTAATAAGCGCAGACGAGAACACAACTATCAGAACTTTACATTACTTTACCGAGAGAAACTTAACTGAGGAAAACTGAGGGCTTAAATACACAAACAGAACAGGGAACAGGTGAACTAATCAGAAACCATGACAACTAATGATGAGCTGCAACACAGGCAAAACAGTGACGAATAAAACCATTGCTGCGTCTCAGTTCGCCTACTTATACTACGCCTTAAAAGTATGTAGCCTACTCTTTTTGTGAAGAAAAAGGAGATACTTTTGAGTGTGTATCAGAAGAGTACACAAGATTTGGGACAAACGATTACGTCATAAAATAGTGTCTTTGACTAACTCTCTGTCACATAGTTACACTGTCAAAGATCAAATCCTCCACGTTTAATCAAATGTATTTCCTACTGTATCGGAGAGAAATGCAGAATCATTTCTTTCATGCGGAGACTCTCCTCATATGCATAATGATGCATTTAAAAGTTAATGGCCAAACGGATCTTTATAAAAGTTCCCGTTGTTGTTGCAGATGAAATATAACATGGATAACATTACATAGATATATTATATCAGCTTAAATGTTGATTATCAGTTACTGAAACCCCTTTACCTCTCTACTTAACCGTTGGTCACTCACATACGCCATGTTTTGTAGTTTTCACTTTTAACTTGTGTTTGTAGTTTTGAACTGGATCCTCCTCCAAAGCACAGTGGATTGTGGGTAATATTAGCCGTTATAGTGAACACGGATCACGGATCAAAAATCTGAGTGCTTTCTGTCGCTCCGTTGACAGCTACGCAACTACCGCTTTGACGCTTCATAAGTTCATAAAGAGTTTGTAAAACTAATCCAAATGAATTGAGCGGTTTAGTGCAAAATATTCTGAAGAGATTCAATCGCTTTATATGATGAACAGATTAAACGAGGATTAAAATGGGATTTTTCTGCCTGTTTTATTAATTCCCATTACAGGAAAACCAACAAGCTGATGTTTAGATCAAGTTCAAGTTCAAAGTGCTTTATCGTCATCCCAACTATACAGCAATAGTGTTCAGCAGAGCGAGACTGCGCTTCTCCAAGCTCAAATGTGCAAAGTACAAGCATAAATAAGAAAAACAAAATAGGGGTAGTGCCGAATAACAGTTCACCATATGGTTAGGGGTTTGTATAAATCTCTAACACTAATATGAGAAACTCTCTCAGTAAACTGCACTGATGAAGAGTTATAAATGAGGTGAGAGAGACCGGTGGAGGTGAAGCGAGAGGTCAGAGGTCAGTGGATTTATCCGTCTATGGGGAGCTAGAGCGACACACAGCTGAAGCGTGTTAAAGTTACGCTGAGACTTCACAACCGCTCTCCGTCTTACACACACACTGAGCCCATAAAGACACAGTCTGGCCTGCTTTCCCCAGAACACTAGTAATGGCAGAGCGGGTTGTTTTCTCGGTTAATGATGGCGTGTGTGTGAGAACAGAGGGTTAGACACGACTGTATGTGTCTCAATGTTCACACTATCCTTCCTAAACAGTGTATAAGTGTGTCCCAAACCATAGTGTGTTGAAGAGAGTACGCCAGAAGTCCCTTTTCAAAGTGTGTATATCAGTGCTCACTATAACGGCTAATATTACCCACAATCCACTGCACTTTGGTGGAGGAACTACAAACACTAGTAAAAAGTGTTTAAAAAACTACAAAAGATGGCGGATATGCGTGACCGACAGTGAGAGGTTTAGATAAAGGTTTGAGTGACTAATCAAAGTTTAACCTGATATTTATGTGATGTTATCCGTGTTATATATCATCTGCAATAACAATGTGGACTTTAATAAAGATCCGTTTGGCCGTTAACTTTTAAATGCATCATTATGCATTAATATGAGAGAGAGTCTCCGCATGAAAGACCCGCGACAACGAGATTCTGCATTTCTCTCCGATACAGGAGGACAATAAATTAAATTAAATTAAATGTGGAGGATTTTTACTGTGATAATATGATTGACAGGTCAGTTTACTGTGACAAGTTGATTGACAGGTCAGTGATAATATGATTGACAGGTCAGTTTACTGTGACAGGATGATTGTCTGAAACCAATAATTTCAAATCATAAGGTTGCCCTATTAATAAAGCTGATCATCAGTTTGACTGAAATTAATTTTCAGACACATTAGTATAAGCGTAACACCTGGTATTTTAACGTGACGTTATAACGAGATTATCACGGCAAAACCTCTCTTCAGTCCCTGCTTCCTTTTCTCACGATTCTTTTCTTTTTCCCCTTTGCATTCCGCTGTAATAGTATGAAAAATGACGACATAAACTGCACATTTGTGGTCTGTTCTCCCGACTCCATTAATAATCCACTGGAATGCACGAAGAATCTCTCGTTTTTTCTCCTCAAATCCTCATGTCTCTTTCCAGGTTTGTTTTCACAGGAAAATACCATTTATTATCAGTCAAAATGACGGAAATAACTTTGAAACACTATTACGCAATGCTGAAGTTAATGAACATTTTTTGATTTAGGCAACGTATGTTACATAATACAGATATATATATATTACTACAGTGATATTTAACCCATCTGTTATTGCTGAGGAAAGACTCGCTCTTTTGGGGTTATTCATGGTCTGTTGTTGAAAGTCCCTTGTTGATGCTTTTACACTTTTAAAGCGGTGGTATAATGCCCTTGTCACAAGATGTAAAATAAGTCTCTGATGTCCCCAGAGTGTGTGTGTGAAGTTTTAGCACAAAATACCCCACAGATATTTTTATATAGCAAGTTAAAGTTGAGCCCCCCACACCTCACGTGTGTGTGTGTGTGTGTGTGTGTGTGTGTGTGTGGGAACGGACCATACATGGTGCTCTCGCGGTGTCCTACAAATTCATGCTGGATCCCAAGAGTGCCTTCGCTTTTAGACGCATGAAACTGTTCAGATAGTGAATAGTGTCCACAAAACAAGTTTATTTACATATCAAAGTGCTTTACACAAAAAGGACGTAAATCATGTAAATCAATAAATAATGTTAAAAGTAAACATTAAAATAGAAGAATATAAATACACAATTAAAAATGTTCACATAATGGATAATATTGATATTGGCACACACACACACACACACACTGTGATTAATTAACTTGCTGCTTGATGATACAACAGGTGAGGCGAAAAACTCAGAGATTCAGTCCCTAGCAACCTCATAGCAACCATTCTGAGGACCTTAGCAACCACATAGCAACGCCCTGGCAACCGCCTCCATCATGGCGATGAGTTTTGAAAGAGTAAACATCACCAGTTTTACCTTTAATATCAGTGTCCTTCTGAACTCAGTGTTTGGCAGCGCAGATGTTCATGTTGGGAACGAACAAAGACGGCGTTTAACAGCGTGTTCTCCTTCACAGATCTAACGAATCTTTCCTTGATAATCCCGTGCAGACGACGTCTGGAGAACAGGATCTCATGCCTGATTTAATTAGTCAACGCTTTAATTAATTCTATGGCATTCTATGGCACAAATGGCACTAGTTAGTCATAAAGATGCATGAAAGCAGTGTTCATGTTCAGACTGTTTTCATGAAGGTTTATTATTTAAGGCTGAAACCAGGAACACTCATATGATATCCAGCGCTCAAAGGCAAAGGAGAAACTGGGACAAATAAAGAGCAATTACGTGGACTCTGAGACCTGGAAAGCGGCATCGATGCTGTTGGCTATTTTTGTTGAGAACATCAACATGAAGTGAAACTCATTTAATTTCCATGCTAACAAAAATATGTCCTAAGAATGTTTTGTTCCCGTTGGACGTTTTTTGGTAACACTTTACAATAAGGTTCATAAGTTAACATTAGTTCAACATGAACTGAGAATGAACAATACTTGACATATTCATTTCAACATTTACTAATACGTCATTAAAATCAAAGGTTGTATTTGTGAACATTAGTTAATGCACTGGGAACTAACATGATCAAACAATGAAAAAGCTGGGTTTTTATTAACTAACATTAACAAAGATTAATAAATACTGTAACAAATGTATTGCTCATTGTTAGTTCATGTTAGTTACTACATTAACTAATGTTAACTAATGAACCTTATTGTAAACTGAGTTACACTTTATTTGGTAACACTTTATTTTACAGTGTCCTTGTTACATTATGTTACATGTACTTACCATAGTAATAACAGTTAATTATGCATAATTACATGCAACTAACCCTCAACCAAATCACAATCCTACCCTAACCCTATAGTAAGTACATGTAGTTAATTAATATTACTCATTACTTAAATATATAATTACACTGTAACAATGACACCTTAAAATAAAGTGTAACCCTTTATTCACTATAGGGTTAATTGCATGCAATTACGCATAATTTATAGTTATTACTACATTAATTGCATGTAACACGAGTAACAACGACACGGTAAAATACCGTGTTACCGTAAACTGTTTTTTTCTGAATGTTCAAAACATTGTTTTGTTTTTCAATTATTCAAACATTACGGGAACATTTCACTTGATTATTCTGCGAACATTAATGGAACGTTACTTTTAAATGTTCTTGGAATGTTGAACGAGCGGTAACATTTAAAAAACATTAGAGGAACGTCCACTGAAAGGTTTTTATGCTGATGTTTTGAGAACATTATTATTATTATTATTATAAGACGACTTGTATTAGATGATCATTCTATTAATGTTACTTTGAGAGAACGTTAGACAAAGTTCTAAGAAAATTAAATTTATTTTAAATTATTCATTAAAAAAATAACAATTGCTTTGACAGGTTTCCCGAACACTCACTCTTTGCTCATGCGAACTGATGCTCAAACACAGACGGATCAATGTTTCGAAAGCAAATCAGAGCATTTTAACATCAAGAAAGATTCACAATCATCCGTAATGTCCACAGGATCTTGGAGGAAATCTTTCATGGACTGCTCTCCAAAACTGCACAAGATCCCAGGACTCCAGGAACACGGTAAAGCCGTGATTTATCCTGGAGGAGAGAGAGGATCTGCACGTAATGAACTCCACATCACAGATCTAATGCTGGGCTTTCCGCTGGCATTGATGAGAAGGTCACGCTCTCCAGCCGGCGTTCATCACGGAGCCGGCGGGATCTCTGGGATCAGTGGCAGACGCTCTCGGCCTTCACTCACGACCAGATCGAGATTCAGGAAACTTTTAAAAGTCTAGTCTTCCGGGATGCTCAACACAGGAGGGACTTCTCATTTATGCGGAAAATAAGACTCAAAACTATACATTTAGTGATGAAAACCAGTCAGGTTTATTATAGTTACTAAAACTATTAAAAAAGACAGACAGACAGATATAGATAGATGGATAGATATATGGATGGATGGATAGATAGGTAGGTGGATGGATAGATAGGTAGGTAGATAGATAGATAGATAGGTAGGTGGATGGATGGATGGATGGATGGATGGATGGATGGATAGGTAGGTAGATGGATGCATGGATGGATGGATGGATAGACAGATGATAGATAGATGCATGACACATGAACTAAAGGCCACAAAACTACATGTCTGATTTATTTTTACATTAAATATTTTCCCTGAAAGATAAGAGTAAGAAACGATTTTCTTGCGATCAGACGAGGTCTAGAATGAGTTTGTCTCGACAGCGATCCCTCAGTGTTGTTGTGGTCTGTGGTCCTGTTCTCACTCAGGTCCAGTAGAGCCTCAGGGAGAACATGTGTGGAACATCTGCCGGATCAGAGTCTCACACACTCTCGTACAGAGACCCCAGGAGACGAAACAGAGACTGTGGAGTATAGTGTTGCTTGACTGAAGGATTGCAGTATTATAGCATCAGAGTCTCTTCAAAAGCGTCTCCAACTGCGCCTTGAAGCTTGTCTCCGCCACAGAATAAAAAAGTAAAAAGGTAATTGTGACTTTATCTCGCAATGCTGACTTTTTATCTCCAAATTGTGTGATATAATGTCGCAATTGCAAGTTATAAAGTCAGAATTGCGAGAAAAAGAGTCAGAATTTATTTATCGCAATTATGACTTTACATCACGCAATTATGACATTATATCTCTCAATTCTGAGAAAAAAAGATGCAATTATCTTTAAAAATGTTTTATTTTGTGGCGGAAACAAGCCTCCATACCGTTGCAATAAAACAGAGAACTCAAACAGAAAGTGACCTTGGACTTTGGAAAGGCGCTATAAAGATTATTTTAGTGGAAAAAGGTTCTTTTGAATTTTTAAATGTTCTTCACACCAAGAGAAAATGGTTATTTTAAGAACTGATCACTGAAAGGTTCTTCTGGGAACTGGAAATGGTTCTTTTGGCCTCATTGTGAAAACCTTTTGATTTTAAAAACTTTTGCTTTTCTAAATGTTTTGAAGTCAAGTCATCTTTATTTATACAGCGCTTTTTACAGTACAGAGTGTTTCAGAGCAGCTTTACAGAGATATCTGAGAAATAATGCAACAAAGTTTGTTTCCAGAAGAAAATAGCGTCACAGTCCAGCTTAAGAAAGTTCAGTGATAGTTCGTTTTTGTTGTAAAAAAGTTATTAATTTAGTTCCGCTCTGGAGAAAACTATGATGTCATCGTCCAGCTCAGTTCAGTTCTCATATAATGGTGTCATGCAGACATATCAATAATATTGTTGAATATTAAATGTCCTCACTAAGCAAGACAAAAGCCAAAGGCGACAGTGAAACCAAAACTCCATCAGTGACGGAATGGAGAAAAATCCTTGTGAGAAACCAGACCCAGTCTCAGTTCTCCTCTGGCCAATGAGCCAACAGTGTTTGATTCTGATTCTGATTCAGGCAGCATTACAGGTCAGAGGTCAGATTGGATCAGAACATTCAGAATATTATCCAGTTCCGTCTGGTTGAAGATCATCACGCCGGTCCAAAAGTCGAAGTCTCCTGAGGTATAATATACGGTATATTACTGTTTTTGAACTTAACAGCTAAATATCGTTTTGTCAGCTACAGTATAAAACTGTAATTTAACAGTATATAGCTGTTTAAACATTAAGGGTCCTATCTTGCACCCAGCGCAATTAACTTCGTACACCGACACATGTTTCATTCCTATTTTGCACCCGCTCACAGCGGACTTTTCCCGACGCACGTCTGTAAATTAGGGAATGAACTTGCGCTCCCAGGGGCGGTTCAGCGAAAAGAGGAGGCGTGTTCCGGCGCAAACGTTCCCTGGTGCTATTTTGCAGTTTCAGAAAACAATTCCGCCACTGACCAGGAGAAACCTAGTCTAAAGTCAGTGGCGCGTTGCTCATGTTATTCAGATGCTATTTTAAGGGCGCTACTTTTAATGAAACTACTTCAGACCAACACATTTTAGATTTGCGTCGGGCACAAGAGTCATTTATCCCGCCGGTATAATAGCAACAATGCCCGAGATCCGCCCACAAAGATACTTGCGTTTCGCGTTTGATACTTGCGTTTCAGATCGTTAAAATAGGGCCCTGAGAGTAACATGGTGTATTTTTACGGTATGATGCTAGTAACCACAGCTGACAGTAGTTTACAGAATTATAAGCTGGTTGTTTTGAAGCGACGTCACATTCACAGTGACTCAAATCCCAAACTTTCCAGTGAACGTCCTGCAGCTTCTCTCTCTTTTCTCTGTGTCACGAGAGGATTGGTTTAAGGTCTGCGCGAGTGCAAGCATGAGCTCACGAGAGTTTCAAAAATAAGACACTCGACGGCCATTACTCCTCCGGTTTGATTGGAAAGAGCTTCAAAGTTGAATAATTATTCTCTAAAAACGAATACTTCACGCTCATCTCCTCACGACGCACCGGTGGGAGATCGACTGCAGATCGGACATTTGATCCATGATGAAACTCATCACTTCATTTCTCTTGTTGTTTTCTCTGTTCTGCTCAATCGCTCTCGCTGACAGACTCCAGTGACCGGCAGAAAACTCAACGAGTGTTGATCCGGAAGGGTGGAGAGAGAAAATAAACACCTGAATGATATACTGTGTTTTTTTGTGCGGAAGCTTGAGACAAAAAGATACTTTGAATTGATCAGAAAATCAAGAAATCATAGTTTTTGTTAGATTATTATTAAGAATCAAATGACAAGAAAGATTGTGTTGTTCGAAGTTCTTCCAATCAATTTATTAAAATTCCAAACAAACGATTGGTGACAAACTTTAAGGTTTTTAAAGCTCAAATTTTTAATGACCAATAAGTGCAAAAAATATTGACCAAAATATTGCTAGACTTCTGCAGATTTCCATCCCAGTTTATGACCAAGTTAGGTTATGAAAATATTATTGCTTAATGTTCTCTGAACATCCAGTTTTTAAAATGTTTAAAATGTGTTTTTTTTCTTCTTCTTGGATATATGAATGTTAAGAGAATATTCCATTGTATCATTCTTAAAACATTATGGGAACGTTCCTTTTGAATGTTTTCTGAAACTAGTAGTAACATTTAAAAAACGTTTCAGAAAAAAGTTTATCTAAAAATGATGTATAAATAACATTTTGAGAACATCATTAAAGGGTTAGTTCACCCAAAAATGAAAATTCACCCAAAAAGGAAAATGTCTGTTCCTTTAAATGCAAATGAGCTGCTGCTCCCGGCACAGGGGGAATGCTCCCTACAACAGCTTGTGTCCTTTTACCTCACACACACACATGCACAGAAAATGTCAAAACGTTTAGTCTTTTATGTTCAAACCGAAGTCAGACAATGATGAGAGACTCAAGAAGAAGTGACAACATGTAGAAGCAACAGGACATTTCATTGATGAATTTATGAAGCTGATGTGTAGTTATCTTCTAGTTATTGATTAGCATATTCTCTCTTGATAATCAACAAATCATGTTCAGGGGGCGAGGTTTATGTAAATTTTAGGGTTGGTGATGTCACTAACCCCTGAAGAAGCTCATTGTAGAGTCTACCAGCCGTTTGTTGTAGTCCTTAAAAAGCGATTTCTTTAAAAGCAAATATCTCCCTTTACTCTGAACTTTGAGCGTCGTAACTTTGCAGATGTTGTTTATGATCAAACAGCAACATTACACACTAACTAAAGTTAGAAAAGTCAAATCATAATCAACCACCCCTTTAAATGAACGTAACGTTACTGGAATAATGTTTAATAACTTCGACAGAACCTTGACAGAACGTTCCCTGTCTGAAAGTAGTGAAAAACAAAACTGATTCTGATCATTCTCAGATATAATTACGTGTATGCTGAGAACTCGAGTTGTTCTGAAGTAATAGTTTCGATGCGAGATCATGTTCGGCGTCGAACACGTGAGCGTCTGAAACGAGGCTGTAAAGACAGAAATAATGAGGAGGTTTATGACATTGAGATTCTGTTTTCCTGTTGAAACCGGCGCTGGATCAGAGCCAACTGGGTCAGTTCTGTCAGATACACACACACACACACACACACACACACACACACGCGACTGTGTGTGTTCAACATGTGTTTGTGTTTATGTGTGTGTTCAGGTTAGAGAGTTCAACGCTCGGTTTCAGGAACTATAAATCCCAGTCATGTTTTCTACAGCAAACCCGTCTGAACCTCGTAAGACCAGCGATCCTCCTCGAGCTCTGACTATACACTGATCATACTCACTTCTGTAGACGAGACAAGACGATTTATATACAGCTAGAAACAAACTTTGTTGCATTATTATCTCTGTAAAGCTGCTTTGAAACACTCTGTGTTGTAAAAAGCGCTGTATAAATAAAGCTGACTTGACTCAACATTTCTCACATTATCACAGTTTATTCGCTATAGTTTAGAAAATGGTAATAAAATATGACAAGAAGAGTTATCAAATCAATATATATCAATATATATCAGTTTATCAGAAGTACTCATGCTGCCTCTGGGAATTAAAATCAAGAATTAAGGGTCGTCTAAATCCTTAAACAGATTCAGGGTGCAGAACAAAGACATACAGTGGCAGAGATAGAGACGATGTACAAAAACATGTCAATCACAGCTGAAGCACACGCCCCGCCACAGACTCAAATACACACTCTCACAGGAGTAAAACACCTCACTCGTGATGAGTCATATGAAGATCATGATGATGAGGTGTGTGAGTCACATGACTCGTGCCAGGGTTTAAACTAGGGATATGCTAATTTGCAGATACTGATAACCGATAATTCTTTATATTTGAAAGCCGATAAACGATACAGTCAAACCAAAATATTTTCAGACACCTTCAACATTTCTCACAATATCACAGTTTACTCACTATAGTTTAGAAAACGGTAATAAAGAACTCTTATGAACTCAGTTGATATTTGACTGGTTTTGTCCGTCCTTCTGTTAGACTGTCTCACACATGAATTATGTTGAATATCTGTCAGCTGTTAAATTTAACTAAACAATTAGATAATACCAGTTTAGCTCAACCAATCACCAAGCAATGCTTCATTGTGTTCAGTCTGTGTGTAAAAAGAGCATTAGCAATTAAAGAAAACACACTTCAGCAAAACACAAACTTCACACTAATGCGCCTCTAATTATGTTCCAAAGAACTTTAACTTTTGGTTATTATTAATATTATCATTAACATCAGCTGTTTAGAAAGACGAATGACAGAAACATTATACATAATATGGATTGTGTTCGCTGTTTGTAAGTTGCTTTGGATAAAAGCAAAGCATAAACTAACAGTGTTTATGTTTCATATTCTGTAACTTATTAAAACATATGTTAACACACTTTTTTTTTGTGTGTGAAAACATTGATTTCCAGTCTAACACGGGCCAGAAACCCCAGCTAACAAAAACATATTCTTGCTAATGTTCAAATTAAGTTATGAAAATGTTATTTCTGAATGTTCTTTCACAGAAACATTCCATTTTATCTTTCTCCTAACATTAAGGAAATGTTACTTTTGAATGTTCTTGGAACAAAACAAAAACGAACACATTTTTTTTTTTTAAACATTTCTGACAAAAAAATAGTTTTTCTGCTGACGTTTTGAGAACATTAAAGATAACTTTAGATGAATGATCTATTAATGTTACTGGAAGAATGATTGTTCATAACTTTGATAGAACGTTCCCTGTTAGACCTGTCACAAATATTGTGAAATATTGTGAAATATAGGCCAGTAACAGTTGTTTTCCACCACTAAACATTTGGGATTTTACATTAATATGAAGCACGTCCCTCAAGATATCAACCATTGAATCACTCAGTGAAGTTCCTCCAAACCGATACTGAGATGAAGGAGGTTTCGTGCCTCACATGCAGACGCTCCGTACGGTTCCTTCCGTTCCTGGCAGCGCGAGTGTCCAGCCAATCACTAATCCAGATGTTGTTCACTTTTCCACAGATTCATTTCTCTGAGATTTACTCCAGCGCTCGGATTGAGTGATTTCGTGGAACTGGCTCCTTCAGGCCTGTGGTGATGCTGATGTAAGACTGACCATAAACACATCGTTACAGTGCTGGAAACCACTGCGCTCGGTTCTCTGGGAATCAAGAACCGGCTCTTCATAAAAAAGGTCTAAACTGTCCCTATAATGCTATTTTAAAGGTTCCTAATGTTGTTTTGATGTCTCCTACAACAGGTTCACGAGCATCAAAAGACAAAATCACTTTAATTCTCTCATAATCTCCACTTTCTCTCAGTGTCTGAAACGCTTCCATCAAGGATTCAGTCTCTCTAAACTCCGCCTCTCTGAGAGCTGCTCTGCTGTCATTGGTCAGAAAGCAACGCTCATTATCATATCTGAATCTCAGCTCTTGATCACAGTCTCTCTAACAGTAACGATGGCGTGGGTTTTACTGTATCAATCTCAGAAAACAGCGTCTTCTCCACATGAACAACACGAACCAAACTCTTCCAGTCGTAACTTTGCAAATGTTGATTATGATCAAACAGCAACATTACACACTAACTAAAGTTAGAAAAGTCAAATCATAATCAACCACCCCTTTAAAAGAACAAGTACAAGTTCAGCTCCATCGACAACATCTGTGACATCAGTTGATGTCTGTTACAATAGACCATCATTTTGATTCGTCACTCAGTTTGTAAAAACAAACAAGCAAGAGTTGTGTTACACTAACAATAGAAGTCCATCGGGCCTGAAGATGCTGCGCTGGGAGAAATGTGAATTTCACACTCTTTCTAAAACATCTAAAGTCATACAGACTTACATTTATGCATTTTGCAGACGCTTTTATCTATTGCTTTCCAGGTTTATATTTTATCAGTTCATGCATTCCCATATTATACATATTACCGTGAGACAATGCAACCAAGTCAATATAAAGTTATACTCACTTTATAATCTCCATAGCCAGAAGTTAATCCGTGTAAAACAGCAGTGGAACACAAAAGAAAATATTTTGAAAGTCAAAACTGATCCCACAGACTTTCACTGTACGAATTTTACAAAGTTCAAAAAATATATCTTTTTGAGGGAAAAAAATCTCAGTAATACTTTACAATGAGTTCCCATTAGTTAACATCGGGTAATGCATTACGTTTTAAACCCTCTAGGAAGTCTTTCATTCTAAGTGAGCTGATGCATTTGATTTTTGTTTGTTTTCCTAAACTAAGAGACAAGTCAAAATTACACTGTAGGCGCTTATTTTCATTTAATTCCTTCATCATTTACTCACCCATATGTTGCTCTAAAAGTGTGTCTCTCAATACAAATACAAATAAAGGTTTTTATTGGCATTGATGGTTCCTTTTATATATAGATAAATCTTTAATAAGCAGATTTTTAACTGACAATAAATCCATGACATACATGGCAAATCATAACCTGCTGTTTTATTTTTTAGATAAATCAAATTATGCAAATAACAAGAACAGCTCCATTACCCTAGGCCTTCCAAATCTCCAACGAAAACGAAGAGAGAGAGGGAGGAAAGAGGGAAGGAATGAAGAAAAGAAGGAAGGAATGAAGGAAATAAGGAAGGAAGGAAGGAAGGAAGGATGGAAGGAAGAAAAGGACAAAAGAAGGAAGGAAAGAAGGAAAGACGGAAAGAAGGTTTAGGAGAAAGGAACGGAGAAAAAGAGTGAGGGGAGGGATGGAAGGAAGGAAGGAAGGAAGGAAGGAAAAAAGGAAGGAAGGAAGGAAGGAAGGAAGGAAGGAAGGAAGGAAGGAAGGAAGGAAGGAAGGA
>FLSR01000469.1:113320-151478 GCA_900092035.1 Leuciscus waleckii
GATTTCTGTAAAAGCAAATATCTCCCTTTGCTTTGAACTTTGAGCGTCGTAACTTTGCAGATGTTGATTATGATCAAACAGAAACATTACACACTAACTAAAGTTAGAAAAGTCAAATCATAATCAACCACCCTTTAACAAATACAGTTCTGATTGGCTGTAATTGTAGTCAAGATGAACATGTGCAATTATGAAGTTTGAGAAAGAAAGATGCATATGCGTATCTAAATACGTGCTCGATTTAGATTATGAATCTGGAGAATAACAAGAGAAATCATGACATCTCAGACAACTGACTCATATATTTCCATATTAAAACAGTCTGACGAACAAGTGCATTAACCACTAGACTGTGTATTTCATTATCAAAATTAAAGGCCACAAGCACAAAGAAAAGAAAAAATAAGCATAATAATAAATTAAAAAGGGCAGAACATTATGATTTCTTGTCCTGGTCATTTGAATAATAGATAACAGAAAATGGGCTGGAAATGAGGCAACAAGCAAATTGCATTACACGTCTCTGGCCTCCATTAGCTAAATAAAAGCATTTTTGAAGATTTGCCATGAAAGAACGGAAAAGTCACAACAGCACAAATCGTTCCAGAACTTTCCCTGACCTTCAGCAACATTTCCAGCGCATTCTGCTTCCTAACGCCACATTTCCATCAAAATATACAGCGAGTCTTTAAAGGATTGGGTCAAAAGGCACTTTTCACAGTCGGAAGCGTCTTACAGGAACACAATGACTGTGTTCGCTTTCCCATCATGCAGTTGTTATTCTGCACGACTGCCATTTTTCAAAGGGCCGACGTTTCCCTTCTAGGCTATTAATTCATATTCAGAGCTCTTTTAGTTCTATTAATGATGAGCGAATCCTCTCGGGGAAATCGGGAAGTATATGCACTCCCAACATGTGGACTGTTAGATCTCACGAGCTAATCAAACTCGAGAGGGGTGAGATTGTGAAGCGTAAAAATATCATGCATAAAGATTTGCTTCAAATATTTACAAGGCAATCATGCACACGGCAGAGTTCAATACCTGAGTGCCAGCGCTCGCTCGCATCTATGCTTCATCCTAACCTAAACAAACATCTCCAGTAAATGACGGGGTGGATATATGCTGGGAATGAGAAGTGGTTTCGTTCAGGATCATGCTCTTCTATAACAACATTAATCATATCCCACAGTCACTACGCTAATAAGCTGAAACGTTCTGCATGGAAACGCCTCGCCAATAACAATGGCTTTGTGTTTGACATTTCAGGAAAAAACTAATCACTAGGAGTGTCATACACTGATACTGTACATCATCACAGGCGTCAGTGTTGAAGAAAAACCCACTTTAAATCGCAGATCACTTGCATAAGATGTGGAGTTTAGGGACTAAAAAGTATGAGATCACGTTAAAAAAAAACTCTTCATTTAAATGTTGGCGTTTAGAATAATTTTAAACAAAGTTCTATTTCTAGGTGACTAATTAAAGGATTAGTTCACTAAAAAAAAAAAAAATTGCTGATAATTTACTCACCCCGATGTCACCCAAGATAGAAATAGCTGATAATTTACTCACCCCGATGTCACCCAAGATATCCACTTCTTTCTTTCTTCAGTCGAAAAGAAATTAAGGTTTTTGAGAAAAACATTCCATGATTTTTGCAACTTCAATACGCTGATTTCACGCAGCCGTTATTTTGAAATCGAAAGCGAGGCTCCGGTGGGAAGAAAACCGGAAGTGTCGCCTTTAATCACAGGAGAGTCGTGAATGCGATGGCGTATTGTTGTGTTTAATGATGTTGTTTCAATTCTAAAAATGTACATACATTTCTTTCATACTTTAGACTATATACAGTGAAATTCATTTCACTGAAAAAAAGAAGCAGGAATGAACTATATATCCTATATTGGATATTAACATCCAATGGTGTAAATCACACCAGCAGCTTCAGGTTGGTAATCCAAGGCATTGTTGTTTATCTTTACTTCCGGGGTTCTTCCCACCGGAGCCTCACTTTCGATTTCAAAAGGCGGCTGCGTGAAATCAGCTTATTGCAACCAACTATTCCAATGTTCAAAGAAGGTTCAAATGTCCGTCTCAATGCAGCTTCAAAGTCTCGACACAATCCAGTCGAGAAATAAGAGTCTTATCTCGCGAAACGATCGTCATTTTCTAAAAATAATAATATATAGCCTACTTTTTAACCACAAAAGGGAGGGAAGGTCGAATAATGTCATCTCATTTTCTCCTCCAACTTCAAAATCTTCCGACATCTTTGTTTTAATGTATTATTATTATAATTTTTTTTAATTTTTTTTATTCATTCATCACCTTTCCAACGTGATGATGTAATACGTGGCGCATCTCAGAGCTGGTACAAGATGGGTATTTGTGGTTAAAAAGTATATAGATATTTATTTATTTTTGAAAATGACAGATCGTTTCGCTAGATAAGACCCTTTACTGGGATCGTGTAGAGACTCTGAAGTTGCATTGAGACGGACATTTGAACCTTCTTTGAACATTGGAATAGTTGGTTTCCATTGAAGTCCATTCTGTGTAGAAAAATCCTGGAATGTTTTCCTATTTCACAGTTTTTACTGTATTTTTGATCAGATAAATGCAGCCTTGGTGAGCAGAAGAGACTTCTTTAAGACATCTTGCCAACCCTTTTGAAAGATAGTGCAAGTAAACGAGATTCTTGTGATGTTTTCATCAAATCATATCATGTGTTTTTCAGTACAGCCGTCATTAATGCAAAAAAACAACAAAGACTCACCAAATACTGAGCATTCTCAAAGTCATGTCATTTTTTCTGCTGACAATATCTTATAATGAATAAAATAAAACCCAGCAAAACAGAAGCACGTTCACCAGTGATCTCAGAGCTCGACAAAAGCTTTCATCAGAAAAAGCCTCATCAGAGGTTTTGTCGTCGTGCCAAAGCATATAATATCCACTCAGAATAATCTGGCATATTCTCGACGTGTTTGCAATGCATATAATGCCTCAGATGAAAAGCGCAGCTCTTTGTAAAAAATGTCCCTTTGGCATCGAGTGAAATCTATTCAAAGGGATCGTTCTAAAACGCTAAACTGAAACGTATGAATTTGTTTGTTGCATTAAACAACCAGCTTCGCTTTGTGCACCAGATCAGACTCGACAAAACCAAGCAAATTTGCATTTCAAATGCTGGTTTGTTACATATCTAATTACACACAGGTAGAAACAGGGTCAAGGAACCATGGCAACACCTGCTGGAGGAAGAACACACTGTCACGAGTCCAACCGGGACTCAGCATCAGGAGAGAGAGAGAGAAAACACACCTTTTATTCAGAAGCAGAACATATGAGGGAAAACAAGAGAGACACATCGAGAAACTGTGGGCATCCCTAGTCAAAAAAGTCAGGATTCAATCAATCAATGCAATTTCAATCAATCTGCAAGTTTTGATTCTTTATGCTTTTGGATTTTATTGGATTTCTTGCTACTAGACAGCAGCGTTATTATAACCAGCTAAAACCATTGAAAAGCCTGGTGACACTTTACCTAAAGTTATTGTAATGCATTAGTAGTGATGCATTGCACCTTGTAATGCGTTGCATAATAACTGCAACCACAGTTACAACAGATTATAAAACTTATGCATTCATTTTTACGCACTGGAACAAGGAATCTATTTTTAATGCATTTTAACTTTGGTTACAATTATTTATGAAAATATATAATGCATTATAATGGCCCTAATAATACAATCAACTTTAACCGAAATAAAATATATAAAACCTTAAACTCAATTAACTTCATCTATTGCCAGTGCAACATTTCTCTCATTTTCATCTAATTTTTCATAACTAAAACTGATATGATAGAGGTCCTACATGAGCATTTTATTCTGTTGACATAATAATATAATAATAATAATAATATTTCTATTGCGTAATGCATCATAATAGTCCTATTGGGGGAAATTCTTTTTGTTTTGTGTTCTATTGGAATAACAGACATTCCAACAGTAAAGGAATAATATTACCAACATTCCAATTGGAATTCTGTACAAAACACATTTAAATGATTGTTTCACTGTTTATTTAATCACCAGTTTGTGTTTTTAAGTGTTGTCGGAAACCTCTAATGAAGACGCTAGACTCGAGGATAACCGTACAACTCCGGCAACTGACATGCTGGACATAAAATGTGTTTCAGTTGAACATGTTCTCCGATTACTCCGGAACAACACGATTCAGAAACACTAATCGTATCCCACGATGTTCAGTCTGATGGGTAACGCCTGTCATTTCAGTGTCGCCAACAGCAGATGCTCTCTGTCTGAACATCAGGGATGAAGACATTACAGACAAATCATGAGACGGCTCATTTTAGACCTTTCAGAATCAAACTCCTGCAGGGATATGTTTATCCTGTTGGGAATCTTTATAGTCCTATACCTGTTAGAATACTAGTACAAAATTATGATTGGTTCTAAATCATAACACACACACTTCTCATATGTTATTTTTTGCACAGTTCATCACTTCTTTTCTGTAAAACAGATCCTTTAGAGTCATTCGCTTCCCAATTGCAACAAAAATTCCGGCAGAATCCTGAACACAAACCTTTTTGACTAGAGATGATGAACTGGGAATACAATCAATCAGGAAGGTCAAAAACAAAAAAACTTACATGATGCATACTTCTATCACGTTTACCTTCTCATATGTTCTTTTTGCTCAGTTGGAAACTTCTTTTTGTTTTTGTGCCCTGCTGGAATACTGTGAGAAAATCAGGATCCTTTAGGACAGATTCCAAACTATGACAAAAAATTCCAATGGAATCCTGTACACACAAACCTTTGGGATTGAACCGAGAATACAATCAATCAGTCAGAAAGGTCAAAACATAATCCTTTCAGCACGTTTACCTTCTCACAGGTTGTCCTGTAGTTTATGCACAACTGAGAGTCGGCTCAGAGATGAATAAAAAGTACATTAGGCAACTATAAATAAACGTGCCAATTGCAAGTTCAGCGTGATTGTCAGTGCAAAACGGTTCCTCGTGTATAGCTCTCCTCTGCTAGTTGCTGCTCTCTTCTCCAGGGAATATGTCATCGTATGCAGGAGGCATCTCGCTGTGAAGCGGGTAAGAGAACGGGTACGAGTGATTAAGCTCCGGATTGGTGGGCGAAAAGCCCGGTAACTCCATGCACGGGTGACCCCTGCTCTGCACCTCTCCGTCCGCCTCGTCCAACGCGTGAAACACCCCCAGGTTGATGTAGGACACCGGCTGAAACTCCGTTACCGTGAAGTCTCGCTCCTCGTTGAGGATAATGCGCGCGCTCCGACGCTGCGTCCTGCGTCTCCGGCGAAACCGCGCCGCGTGGTAACGCTTAATAATAATCAGGTTCATCAGCCCTAGTAGGCACTCCAGAGTGTTAAGTACAGTGGAGACCACCAGACCCCGCTGGTACACCTTGAGCCCATCGCACGCCGGGTTTACATCCACAGAGTCCGCGCAATAGTGCGCGTATTTCCTCTCCACCAGGGACACCGTATCGCCATCCACCACCGCGCCCGAAAACGCAGTGAGAACCCCTAGAAGAAACACTAAAATCCCAAAGAGGAAGAAATTCGCACATCTGGGCTTCCCCCTGCAAAAGACCAGCGCAACTCCCATCAGAACCTGCCCGACAGCCACTAAAATGCCCGAGTAAAACGCGCCGGCCGCGGTGCCCAGGTGGAAGTGCGCTCGCACCCTGGAGCCCAACGCGATGCATTTGAATCCCACGATCACCGCGCTCACGGCACACACGAAAAGCACACAGCTGGAGACGATAGTGCACAGTCCTTTGCCACCAGCTTCATTATAATCCTCCTCTGCCTCCTTCATCCTCCTTTGTCCTCCTCGTCAGCTCCTCTGGAAGCGCTGTCGGTTGGTGACATGACTCGCCGGTGTTTGCCTTCGCTTCTAGGATCTCCGACTCGCGCTTATTAATTATGGATATGCTCCTTCTGCGGTAACGGCCCCCTAAATCCAACCCAGAGGTGGTGGTCACCTTCATGACCCTGTCGCTCCATCCATCGAGACCCCGAAGGAGATGAAGCGCATCCCTCGCGTCTGATGCTGGAGAGAGAAGAGTCTCTCAGTCTCTCTCTCTCTCTCTCTCTCTCTCTCTCTCTCTCTCTCTCTCTCTCTCATGCAGCACTGAGACTGAACATATGCTGGAGGCTGGAGATCAGGGGAAAGCGCTCCGACCCCTACTGGTCTCACTTACCAACTACTGAATGTGTCACACAGTGTTGTTCGTGTTGTCACGCTTATAAATTACTGTCTCAGTTTAAAAATAACAACAATAACAGCGTGTCATCATCAGGCGCTCTAAATATATACAGTCAAACCAACAATTATTCAGACACTATAGATATGTGTGATTTGTTTCCTTTTAGTAGTGGGTGCAGGACACTATATAGAGCAAAATAAAGTAAACTCAACTGTCAAGTTTATTTGTATAGCGCTTTTCACAATACAGATTGTATCAAAGCAGCTTCACAGTATTAAATTAAAATAATACAACAAAGTTTGTTTCAAGAGGAATTTATTGATTGATAAAATTAAATTAAATATCCCCAAAATATCCCCACAATAACTGTGACATATTACACCCAAATATTCTTCATACAGTGACTACCAGTAAAATTTGGGACCAAAAAAGATTCAGACACTTTGAGCTGATCATGTTTTGCTGAAGTGTTTTGTCTTTAATTGCTAATGTGACCTTTTTACACACAGACTGAACAGAATTAAACATTGCTTGGTGATTTGTTTACCTAAATTATTATCTAATTGTGTAGTTAAATTTAACAGCTGACAGATATTAACATAATTCATGTGTAAGACAGTGTAACAGAAGGATGGACAAAACCAGTCAAATATCAACTGATTTGATAACTCTGAGATCTTGTCATATTTTATTACCATTTTTAAACTATAGCGAATATAAACTGTGATAATGTGAGAAATGTTCAAGATGTCTGAATAAATGTTGGTTTGACTGTATACTCATGGAAAATCTAGGATTTCTTTTTCTTTTCCATTTAAATTTGAATGTATTTCCCTTAAGTCGCTTTGGATATAAGCGTCTGCCAAATGCATAAATACAAAAAGTAAATCTACATTTTGAAATAAAGAAAAGTTATGAGCATTCTCAAATCAAACACATACATTTTTAAATTGAACATTTCACTCAAATTTGGACCACAAATGGTAGTTAATTCACAAATCAGAATACAATTTTTTAAATGCATAAAAGAAAAGTGTATATTCTACAAGTGTATTTTAATTACTTTAGATATCAGGACCTGTTTTCTGAAAATGTGTCGAAATGAAGTGAGTTTATGCTTGAAACAAGAGAAAAATATCTGCCAGTTGGATCAGAAAAAAAAACTTGTTTCTCTTTGAATTAAGATTATTTTCCAGAGGTTTTTCTCTTGTTTCAAGCATAAACTCACTTCATTTCGACACATTTTCAGAAAACAAGGTCTGATATCTAAAGTTATTTTGCTTCTCCTTTAAATGTATCTTGATTTAAAAACGTTTATATATTTGTACTGGAAAACAAGACAGAAATACTGAGGAAGAAAACACTTCTTTTTTTTTTTTTGCAGTGTTGATGGTTCAGCATCATAAGTTTTTCTCATTTTTAATCACTAGCTCACTAGACCTGCAGTGTGATGGGGAATTTCACAACAGAATAGGCCTTTATCTCATTTCCTGGTTTCGGAACGTTCGAAATCGCCAAGCGGTGTACTCGCACTTCCGGTGGTTCCCTTTAGATGAAAAGTAGCTCAGTAAACTTAAATAAAATCGCGATATAGACCAGTGTCTGTCAATATTAAACGCATAAAGACTATTTAAATAGGAATCATGCATGTTCTGCGAATGAATGGCACAGACGCGCTGTTTCATTTACCACACACACACACACACACACTGCGGCACGCACGTGCTCGCGATGTTTTCAGCCTATATGAGGAAATTAATGCACTTCATCAACACAGCCGCTCTGAGAGTCACTTCAGCAGCATTTTAGCTTCATTTGAGGAAAACTATCGTCATATCATAAAACACAGAGACGGCAACCCGTCAAAATAAAAGTTTAGTTTAACCTTTGAAGAAAGTTTAGCTTAAATCATTACATTTTAAATAATTGGTTATAACAATTTAATTAAACCATTAAAATGGAATCAAGAAAAAAAAAAAGAAAGAAAAAAAGAACATTTTGGGAGATGCGAGAGCGAAGTAGTCCAGGGATAATTAACAGCCAGCCATGGTGAAAGCAATAACCGGAAGATGCAGTACACTTTTTCGCGGCTACTTCCGGCGTTCTATTGTGATGCGATGAAGGCCTATTAGAACAATATCGATAGTCTCTCAAATAATGTAAGGGTCATTAGAGCTGCATGCAAAATGATGATAAAACAATCAGCAAAATGCTGTTTAAAACAGTTTGGGAAGTTTGAGCACACCACACTGCAGTACATGTGTAATCGCTAAACGTTTGCCAAATTGTGCACTTGATATGAAATGTCAAAATAATCGTACAAGTCCTAAAATCTTTTTCAGAATTCATTTTCATAATTCAGACAGTGTTTTCATGTGTTTCGACGACATCTCTAATGCACCTATTGGCCAAATGTGAAGCAGTCGCCACAGATGCTGTGTTTCTCCGAGCAGGACCTGTTCTTCAGGCTGTGTGGATCTCCAGCGAGTCTCTGCGTCAGTCACCTCTAAAACACAGTCTGATGTGCAGATGATTCATCTTTTACGGGCTCTTTAGAGCAGACGTGTCCCGCATGCGCAACCACACGCATCCTATTTTAGGGAGAGCCTTGTGTGTCGCAGCAAGTGATGTTGAAAGGGTTTGATGGCAGTGGATTTTCATCTGCACACACACACACACACACACACACCTCAGAGATGGAGGCGCAGACGGAAAATTGACTCTTTGTCTCACAAATGAGCATGTGCACCAAATCTGCATGAACACATTGAGCTCTGCTGCTTCTAGAGTCATGCTTTTATATCATACGGAGCGTGAATGAAAACTCCTACATATGCCGTGTCTCCACAAAGCCAAGAGTGAGATAAACATGTACAGTGCAGGAAAGTTTGGATTTTACAGCGGTTCGTGCACTTTGCAACTTGTTAAATTGTAATGATGCTTTGGTAAATGAATGCAACCAGACAGTGCTGTAGCAAAATATAGTTATTCTTGGTTGCAGAAATCCTTTTAAATGGATCCTTTTTTTAAAGTCTTGATGTTGTTTTCATGCTTGAATGTTCAAAAAACACCCTATTCTTTCACATATTTGACACTGTTGCAGCTCCTTTCTTCCCAGTCTGTCAGTAACGCCATCATAACTCACTGGGAAACTACCATAGTGCGATACATCGTTGATTAACTCAAACTGCTAGTTTCCCAAACCGCATTGTCGCAAATCTGTTGTTCAACCATCAATGACGTCACGCAGGTGGAGGAGTAATAACTACTTTTAATTCAAACTACCATTTGAGATCGAATTAATTAGCCTGGGAAAACCCAGACAACTTCCAGCAAATTCAGATTTGCTCGAGAAGTAGTCTGGCAAAGAGCTCATTCAAGCCCATTTCCATGGCCTAGAAATCGCGGCACCAATCAGAAACGTTGAGGCGGGCTTTACACAATGACGATCGCTCTGATTGGTTTTAGGTCTATCCAATTGCGCCCCAAAAGGCGTCCGTTCAACTTTTAAATGCATTATTATATTCAAATTTCAAACACATGAGGACAGTCTCCATGAAAGACCCACTGGCAGATGAACGTGCTGCTACATTTCTCTCCCAAACGGTAGGAAATTAAATTAGATTTAATAGAGGATTTTAACTGTGACAAGATGATTGCAGGGCAGTTTACGTGACAGGACGCACGCGACAGATCCGTCCGATAAAGATGACGAAGTAGTATCTCCCAAAGCTCGCCTACTTTTTTGCTACACATTCAAAAGTAAAACCTTTTCTTCACAAAAAGAGTACATACTTTTATGGCGTAGTGTAACTTAGGGACGCAGCATATGGCTTTACACGATGACGATCGCTCTTGGCATTTGAGCGACGTCCGTTGGTGACGCCCCTTTGGAAATGATTTGTCTATGAAGCTTTGCCAGACCATAACTCAGTTACTACTGAGAATGGTCTGGTTTTAACCAAGCTACGAATTAATGCTAGATGTTTTGATATAAATTATGGCCATGGCATCTGAAGACTATTTCTAATTTTTCTCAGTTATTTTGCTTTATTTCCAGATTCAATCATAGACTCGTTCTTACGCACTAGAGCACAAAATCTCTTGACAAACTAAAAGACGTGAATGAAAATTGCATATATTTGAAATAAAATATATAGATTGTACTGAATTGCTAGGATTTATCTTGAGCACTGCACTCTGATTGGTCGGCTGGATCAGTGTGTTGTGATTGGTCGGGCGCTTCAAGTGTGTTTGGGAAATGTCCCGCCCCTTCCCATTACCACCAGTTTAACACACTGTGCTCTGATTGGTCGGCTGGAGCAGTGTGTTGTGATTGGTCGAGCGCTTCGAGTGTGTTTGGGAAATGTCCCGCCCCTTCCCATAACCGCCAGTTTAACACACTACTAACTAACTCAACCAGGCCCCGCCCCTTTATTTTGCGCATTAATTATTATAATGAGGAATATTGTGACGTGTCGTTCCCGGAAGAAACTCAAGACTACAATGGAGGCGTTTCAGGAGTTCAGAAACACTGACACTGATATAGAGAAGAACTCCCGCTGGAAGGATGAACATGGGAAAAAAGCACAATATCTCCTCTTTAAAGAAAATATGGAGCTAAAAGTTCACTCGAAGTGACGTGAAGTTGAGAAGTGAAATTAACTCTGGTAATTTCAGACTGGCTGATTCCCTCAAGCCCCCTGCCGAGAGGAGGGCTGTTTCTCCGTTCCCTGGAGAAACCAGTTTATCAAGCCAATACATACACAGTAAAACAGTGCAAATTATCCCAAAAGCTCCAATCTGAACCATAGAACCGAACAATTATCTCTGCAATGCTGGTAATCACCGCAATTAAATGCTGTTCATGGGTGAGAGGCGTTCTCATGATTTCTGCACCTCATGCCGAGACAAAACACCACATCCAAGACTATGACGGATCATGAAAACGCTCCCGGTGCAAAATTCCCAAGACTCTGCATGTTGATGTTCTTTTAAACTAAAAAAGAAAACAGACTGTTTTTATAGTAACTGCTCTTTTTTGTGCATGTTTCGTACACTTATACCGTAACGTGAAGTTTTTCTGACTAGAATATTAAACAGAAATTCATTGGATTTTGAAAAGACAGATTATGGATTATGGGCTTTTTTTTTTTTTTAGATGTTTTTCAAAATATCTTTCTTCAGTGTTTCACTGGTTAAGTTAGTTAGTAGTGTGTTAAACTGGAGGTTATGGGAAGGGGCAGGACATTTCCCAAAACACACTCGAAGCGCTCGACCAATCACAACACACTGCTCCAGCCGACCAATCAGAGCACAGTGTGCTTTTCAGAAGGAGGGGCTTCATAGAGACAGGAACTAAACAGAGCGTTACTGACAGACTGGGAAGAGAGGAACTGCAACAATGGAGATTATGAGGAAAATAATCAACATTCAAGCAGGAAAACCTGTTCTAGTAGAGCCTGAAACAACATCAAGACTCTGTAAAAGGGCATAATTTGAGCTCTTTAAAACTTTCCTCCAGCGTTTCTCAACGTTAGTATTAAATTTACACAGAATATGAGGTGAATATTTGCTTTTTCATCAGTACCTTATTTCATTAAAAAAGAGAGCGAGATGCACATTTTCACAGAGATGCAAATATATATGCAAAAGAGGGAGAAGAGACATGAAAAGTGTCCAAACACTGAAAATATTTCCCTATTTTTCATTTAATTTGGAATAAAAAACTCCCTGGTGGCATTTATATTAACTCCAATATTTAGACGGTATTTAATATTGAACATAATGAAACATGCGGGTAATTAGCAGCGCCTTTTCATAATGCAATATCTGAACAATTTCTGGGAAATTTTAAAGGAGCTTTATGTAAGAAATGCATTTTAATTAATCATAAAATGGCCCTGATATGTCACTAGACATTAAGAAATCATGTTCATTTCAAATACTTATATCACTGACAACAGTAGTCCGGCCAGGATTTTGTCATTCCAAAGTGAAGTTGCAGCCCTCAAGTGATGTTGATGCTGTCATGTTGTGTTTTGGCCTGAAGCTCCACCCTCCACCTATCTACCAATCACGAAGTCAGTAGTGTTTCGGCATCCGGGTTGCCAGCTCTGCTCTAGTTACCACAGCTACGTGTCAGCCGACGCTCCTGCTGGATCCTGCAGCCTATCTGGCAACCTCGAGTCAGGGGGGAGGGGGAGGGGATACACCGCTCTACAGTAATTTGAAAGTTATTGCAGTACCAGTTTTGGCCACAATCTTACATACGGCTCCTTTAAAAGCTATTTTTGGGGAGCGCTTAACATCTGTGTAACACACACATTGGAAAATGATCAATATTCAAGCATGAAAACCTGTAGACATCAAGACTTTATAAAAGTAGAAAGACTTTATAACAGAGTTATTTTGTTGAAAGATTATGAATAAACTTACTGACTTATTATTATCATTTTGCACAATGAAATGATGGACATGGCTCGCTTCTTACCACTATCTAGTTTTATCAGTTCTAACTTTTGTTTTCAAACCGCATCAAACTCTTGTCAATCTGACAAATACGGTGGTATGGCCAAACAAAACAGAAAGAGACATTTAAATATAATACATCTTCAAAACACTTAAAAAAAAAAAATAATAATAATAATTTATGAAATGCACCAATTGGCTACATTACCTGACAACTGCAGGCAGATGAATTACACTTGGTATAAGAATTGTTATTCATATTAATATTAGTAATGAAAGTAGTTGTTTATTCTCACACCTCACTCAGATTTTATTCATTGGAATAAACCAAGATTAGGATTTATAGTTCAATTTGGACATTTAGTAGCTTTTATAAACGTGCTTTAGACGTACATTACTAAACGTACATTACTGGTGTGTATCTTGAGACAAAACAACTGATATATTTAAAGATTTATCAGTGCTTAAAGTGGGGTTTTCACCCAAAAATGAATATTCCCCCAGTTTCACAGATGAGGCTTAAGATAGTCCCGGACTAAAATGTGTGTTTGAGCAGTTTTAACTGAGAGCAACTTGCACTTGCAAATTGTTTTGTCTCAAGATACACACCAGTAATGTACGTTTAAGTAATGTACGTCAAAGCACGTTTATAAAAGCTACTTAAATGTCCAAATTGAACTATAAATCCTATGGTTTAATCCAAGCCCTGTCTGTGAAAATAGGCCATTGCTTACTAACCCTCATGTCATTCCAAACTATGCATTTCTATATTTTGTGCAAAATAAAAGGACTAATTTTGAAGAATTGCAGTGTGACTGAGCTCTTCCCCATGCAATTACAATGAAAGTGCACTGAGGCTTTCAGGCTTCAAAACAACTGCAAAAACACCACAAACGCGCCATAAAATCCATATGACTAAGTCATCTGAAGTCACTCAAAAAAAAAAAAAAAGCTGTTGAACGAACTTGATTAAATTAAGGAAAACTTTTCCACGAAAATGAATTAAATTTTTCCAACAAAATCGAATTTGTTTTAAATGATTTATTGTAATCTTATTGTATGAACTTAAATTCATTTAGTCATTCCTGCTAGATAAAGTTTTGTCAGGTCGACTACATAAAATTTTTGCCCGGCCTAAAATCGCCAACATTATATTTTTTAGCTAATTTGACTCTACAGTTATTTCCAATGATAGAAGCTACTAGTGTTCAATTAAATTAAAACCACTTTTTATCGAATAATATTGAATATTACTTATGCAGGTCTGCAAAAAAGTTTAATGCATGTACAGTGAGTGCCCACAGCCCTAAACTAAACACAGTCGCCACTCTTCTGCATAATGCGAACCACAAAATTCAAAAACATTACAGAAAGTCCTCTTAGTTCTAACATAACTGAATATTAAACACAAACATTAACTAACAACATCTTTCCATTTACAGAAAAACACATAAAATAACACTTTAATCCCTAAATTTACCCTCCTAACGCAGTCCCTTGCAAAGCATGCTGGGAACTACAGATCCACGGCTCAGTTAGTTGTCAACAAAAATGATTCATGTAGTTTTCACACAAATTAATTAAGTAAACTTCAGTTTTAAATATATTAGGTTGATTGAACACAATTCAATTAAGTTGTGACAAAATATTAAACAATCGTGTTACTTTTAGCTTATTTTAATTCATTAAATTTAACAAGAGGCAAAAAAAAAAAAAATTTAGTGAGTGTTGCGTAATATACTTTTAATGTAATAGTTATCAGGCCGATAAGAAAATTTGGCCGATATCGTAAAGCCGATAATTAATGTGTTATTTCCTTCAGCTGAGACTCTACAGACGCGCACTGTTCAACATAATGGATTTAAATTGCTTAAAATATCATTTAAATCCCTTAAAAAGGAAAAAATACAGTTCAGTGCAACATGTGCAGTGCAAGTGAGTCATATCGGCTATATAAAAGTATAATGAGAACATTAGAATTGTGTGTTTGGGACATGGCTTTTAATGGTGAGACTTTTGTCTGTGTAATTATGCTCTCAAAAATTATATAAAAATTTGGATTTAGATTTATCGGCCAATATATCGGTTATCGGCTTTCAAATATAAAGGGTTATTGGTATCGGCCAAAATTTTCACATTGATGCATCCCTATGAAATGTAACTATATCATCATGACTTCCACCCTTTTACTCCTTGACATGTTCATGATTAAACGAATTTTATGAATTACAATTTTCTGCTCTGAATGATTTTTTCACAAATCTTATGCGGTTCTGAAGTTCAACCCACTGATCAGTGATCCGGTCATGGCAGCCAATTCCTTTACATTTCGGTCTGTTTCTCACACAAAGCTGTCATACAACTTGATAAGATTTGGAATATAAAAGATGAGACATTTGCAAACTATTTTATCACATCTGAATGGTGCTTTTTGCGTCAATTTTAAGCTGGAACACGTCAGTACCCATTTATTATAATTGCATGGGAAAGAGTGAAGAGAACAACTCGAGCGTGCTCTTCTCTTCTCCGGCACAGACACTCATTGGCACATGGCAGAACCGGCAGATCTAAGAAATCCCAGGAGAAACAAACAGGAACCCGGAGACACAGACGTGCCAAATAACTAAACAACAACAGCGATCTCACTATTCAAAATCAGGATGAACTGGAACAGGACTCAAGCTGGATGCATGCCTTCAAAGCAGAATTAAATGAATCAGACTACAGTGTCTGTAGGCATGAGCATGTAAGATGTTTTAGACATATTTAGGGTATGAAATGCTGCACTAAAATATAAAAAAATTCAAGTTGATTTGCAAGTGGTGTTTGCTAACACAAATGTTTCCAGAGCACTGCTATGAGGCTGGTAGAATCCTCAGTGGCTTTTACATTATATTTAACGCTTCATCCAAATGAGGATCATCAAAAGCAATTTATCACATAAAGAGACAAAAATACTCACAGCAACTGCAACTTTCTAGCATGTTTTGATTTTGATTGGTTGCAACCCAGCGAAAATGTTATAAGAATGTTCTAAAAAGTTTCTGAATGTTATATTTCTGAATGTTCTCTCAAAACATCCAGTTTTTAAATTGTTTTTTTTCTTGGTTATGTGAACGTTAAGGGAGCATTCCATTACATCATTTTGCAAACATAATGGGATTTTTACAGGGTTCCCACACCTCGGTTAACTTCAAATTCAAGGACCTTTCAAGAACTTTCCAGGTCCAATATCCTCAAACTCAAGGACTTAATGTGGGGACACATTTCAAGTGAGAGCAAGGTTACATCGTGTTACCCATAGATATTATATAAGACTAGATGCCCTATTGGCCGCTGGGCACTGAGAAATGCGGACGCCATCTTAAACCGGTCGTGTTCCTAGTTTGGTTGCGTGGCAGCAGTGAAGATGCTAGAACACTGTGGAGATTTTCCTGTTCTAATCGGCGGACCATCGCAAATAGGGCCCGGGGGATTACTTTTAACATTACCGTACTATTGGTTGTATTTTGTGAATAGAATATTACCAGATAATTGAGAAGGAGCGAGGATCTTTGATATTACTGTACTGAAATCGTAGCCAGCTAACGTTAGCTAGGCAATGTTTACTGCACCAGCCGGTGTTCACCTGACATGGAGAGGTGGGGTAAAGTAATAATTACAAGAGCTTCTCGGTTATTTTAGTCCCGTCCGAATGTGCATCTCAGTAATCATTACGGACAAGATTACGGCGACTTTTACCTTCTGTTAAAAGGTCCAGGAAAATTACCTCAGGTAACGTTTATATTAACAGACGTGCGAATAGACCCTCTGTAAATCAAGTTATTAAGTAAAAGTAGTTTTATATAACGTTAGGTTATTTGTGTTTGCGCACGTGATATCAGGAAGCAATGTAAATGTAAAACACACACGTTTCTTCAACTTATTCAAATATCTTACTTTATTGCAACTATCTGTTTCTGCTTCTTTATCATATTTATAGTGTGTGATTTATAAAATACCTTATATCCTACATCACATATTTAGATTTTGGACGTCTGGTCACTTTATATCTTATATCAGAATATTATATTACTGTTAAGCCTACTATGAATATTGTGAACCGACTACCGAACCATGTGTCCTGTATAATCAGTTCGGTATTCAGTGAGGTATGATAAATTAAATGCGCTGACAGCTCATTGCACCTGCCATACAGATTACACTGAGTGGAGCTGGTGACCGGTCTAAGATGGAGGCCCCACGGCTCGCCCGCGCCAGTAGGCAGTAGCGGTCGATAGGGCGTCTATCTATATGATGTCTATGGTGTTACCTTGTAAGATACATTGTTACAGTTTTTATGTGTCAAACACAACTATGCAAAAAAGCTTTTTTTGCATTTATTTTTGGCAATATGACAAATCTGATATTCTATTTTTTTGCATAGATTTTTGGCCATATGACAGAGATCAGATATTCTATTTGTCGTATTTCTGATTTGCATAAAACTGAGAATATTCGGTACATCCTATACTGTATTCTAAAATGATCTGATATTAATTGAGGTACCATCGTTGTAGTTTGGTGCGAAAGTACTTGACGGGAAACACTTAACGTAACGCGAAAATGCGCGTAACTAACGTAAATCAAGCAAGCTATAGTATGTGTATGAGCCATATTCATTTTGTATTATTTTATGTAATATTGTTCTGTGCCACTAGGGGGCTTTGTGCTTTGTGGCTCAGCTGATCTCGGATCAGCCCGGGTAGGTCATTTAACTCAGAGGAAACCCAGACACAGGTGTTGCTGATTTGGGAAGCAAACAGTTTTCGACTGTGCCTTTGTGGTGAACAATTCGGTTTGTTGTTTTTGTTATGTATTATGAGTTAAGATATTGCCGCTGTATGATATAGGGAGGAAAATAAACTTGCTAGATAATACTTAACATTACTGAATTTTCCGTTTGTTTTGTGTGAGGTCATACGGGCACACGTCTAAAATTAATCACGCTGTATTAGCAACCAGTACTAGACTTCGTTTAGGACTTAGTCAGTACAAATTAGGTCGAAAACTGCTTCATTTGGATAATCGTTCATCGTGAGGAAGCGGACCTGTCATATTGTGGATTTAACGGTGTTCGTTTGGAAACAACGGATGTGAGGTGGGCAAATGTTTGGAGTTGCCGGTTGCTGAAAGGAGCTGCACCGGAGCGAGTTAAAGGGTCACCGGAATACCATCACATCGGGACATCATTCATCAAAGCCGGCCAACGCTCTATTGGGGTACGTGGTGATCAGCGCTGATATTATGAATGGCCATGGTAATTTGTGTGCACACATTCGCGTAAAACCAATGCATTGGTAGTAAACTCGCAACCGTCTAAAAATAACTTTGCGCGTCTAGACGAGTTGTTGCGCATACAAAACTATTTTGCGGGCTTATTGAATAATAAGCCAATTCACTTTGCGTGGTCATTATGGCTGAAAAGGAAAAAGGCCAACTTGGACTTGAGACTGAACTTTGTGTGGGTGTAGGGTAAAATCTGTTACTGAAAAACGTGTGGTTAAATTAACACCCAAAGCTTTGTTGGAAAAAATAAGCACTTTAGAAAAGGAAAGAAAGTCTAAATTTAGTAAACTGTCGAACGCAAAAAATTCTATTGTTAAATTGATTGGTGATAAAGAGCATGTAAGTGAGGTTAAAAATGAATTTAACATGTTCAATAAGTTGTGTGACGAGATACAGCATGTACATACATCTTTATTGGGTTTATTGCCTGCTGATGAAGCAAACAAACATGAAATATGGTTCCAAGCTAAAATGTTGAGTTTCAATGAGTTTTTTGTGGGTACAAATCAATGGTTGAATGACACTAAAGCTTGTTCAGTTACCAAAGTGGATGATGATCATGATGATTTGCCGGGTCAAATTGAAACTCAAACTGTTGATTTCAATGCTAAAAATGGAAATGAGGTTGATGCCAGCAATGGAACAAGAGCTGCTGGTGGAAAGGATGAGGAAGAGGAGGATCAGATTCAACCTCAAGACAGCATTTCAAACGTGCAGTCAAGGCACCATGGCTCAAGTAGCGGATCCTCCAGTAGCAGATCCTCCACTTCTTCAGCCAGACGCATGGCGAAGGCGGAACAGGCTGCGCTCTTGGCTCGAGCTGCTGCTTTAAAGGATAAGCATGCATTGGAGGAGCAGGAGCTCATCTTGAGGAGGAAAAAGGAGCGTTTTCTTTGAGACTGTGGTCCCAGCTCTCTTCAGGTCATTGACCAGGTCCTGCCGTGTAGTTCTGGGCTGATCCCTCATCTTCCTCATGATCATTGATGCCCCACGAGGTGAGATCTTGCATGGTGCCCCAGACCGAGGGAGATTGACCGTCATATCTTCTTCCATTTTCTAATAATTGCGCCAACAGTTGTCTTCTCACCAGCTGGTTGCCTATTGTCCTGTAGCCCATACAAATAATGTGACGCACTGCTGATATTTACGCTACGCCATGACACACTTTAGGCGCAAGTAGACTGCGTATGGCCGGAAGCTAGAATTTACTTGGTTTACTTTACACTAGGGCTGTGCAATATGAACAAAATAAGCAGATTGCGATTTTTTGCGAAGTCGAAATGTTTCGAGAATAAAGTCTTCCGTAGAAGTCGTGTGTGTGCTTGCCGTTGTTTCACATTGCCGCACAGGCATGCGTGTGTGTGTGTGTGTAAACTGGATCTACACAAAATAATAGCTTTTTACTTTTATCTGGGCTTTCAACAAAGGGATATTCTACAGGTCTACCAACATGACATTAGGCTATAGGACGTTATAAAATATACTGTCAGACTTGATCAAGATATCCAGCTTTATGAATGCATGAATGAGACATTTATATAGCGCTTTCATATGTCTACTGTAGGCCTACACTTAAAAGCACTTTACAATCATTTCAGGGAATCTATTCTCAGCCACCAGTGGTTATTATATTTGAGGAAATCACGGGATCCGGCTAAATGATTGGATACAGAATGATGCACTTAAAATGTATCCAGAACGTACGGTGTCTATTATAGACGGCTGTATGAGCCATATTCATATTGTATTTTATGTAATTTTGTCCTGTGCCACTAGGGGGCTGTATGTGCTTTGTGGCTCAGCTGATCTCGGATCAGCCCGGGTAGGCCATTTAACTTAGAGGAAACCCAGACACAGGTGTTGCTGATTGGGAAGCAAACAGTTTTCGACTGTGCCCAGTGTCTTTGTGCCTTGCCTTTGTGGTGAACAATTCGGTTTGTTGTTTTTGTTATATGTATTATGAGTTAAGATATTGCCACTGTATGATATATGGAGGAAAATAAACTTGCTAGATAATACTTAACATTACTGAATTTTCCGTTTGTTTTGTGTGAGGTTGCACGGGCACACGTCTAAAATTAATCCGTTTAGCAACCAGTACTAGACTTCGTTAGGACTTAGTCAGTACTCAGCGCTGATATTATGAATGGCCATGGTAATTTGTGTGCACACATTCGCGTAAAACCAATGCATTGGTAGTAAACTCGCAACCGTCTCAAAATAACTTTGCGCGTCTAGACTAATTGTTGCGCAACACAAAACTATTTTGCGTGCTTATTGAATAATAAGCCAATTCACTTTTTCGTTGTCATTATGGCAGAAAAGGAAAAAGGCCAACTTGGCCATGAGACTGAACTTTGTGTGGGTATAGGGGTAAAATCTGTAACTGAAAAACGTGTGGTTAAATTAACACCCAAAGCTTTGTTGGAAAAAATAAGCACTTTAGAAAAGGAAAGAAAGTCTAAATTTAGTAAACTGTTGAATGCAAAAAATTCTATTGCTAAATTAATGGGTGATAAAGAGCATGTAAATGAGGTTGAAAATGAATTTAACACGTTCAATAAGTTGTGTGATGAGATAAAGCATGTACATACATCTTTATTGGGTTTATTGCCTGTTGATGAAGCAAACAAACATGAAATATGGTACCGAGCTAAAATGTTGAGTTTCAATGAGTTTTTTGTGGGTACAAATCAGTGGTTGTATGACACTAAAGCTTGTTCAGTTACCAAAGTGGATGATGATCATGATGATTTGCCGGGTCAAATTGAAACTCAAACTGTTGATGTCAATGCTGAAAATGGAAATGAGGTTGATGCCAGCAATGGAAGAGGAGCTGCTGGTGGAAAGGATGAGGAAGAGGAGGATCAGATTCAACCTCAAGACAGCATTTAAACGTGCAGTCAAGGCACCATGGTTCAAGTAGCGGATCCTCCAGTAGCAGATCCTCCACTTCTTCAGCCAGACGTATGGCGAAGGCGGAACAGGCCGCGCTCTTGGCTCGAGCTGCTGCTTAAAGGATAAGCATGCATTGGAGGAGCAGGAGCTCATTTTGAGGAGAAAAAGGGAGCAGCTTGAGCTGGACATTGAGATAGCTGCCACTTCTGCTAAGCTAGCAGTGCTACAGGTTGGTAGCAGCGTCCATTCAAGGCAAGCTGATGGAATGGCTTCCTATATCAGGAAAGGGGCTAGATCTAAGCTCCCGCCCACCTCTCTCAATCCACAGGCTTCCATATTTGTGCCTCTGCCTTCACAGCGACATGCATCTCTACCACTACAAAGCAATGCTTCACCATTAGCCACGCCAACTATCTTGCCAAAGCCAACTGTCATTCAAGGCTCTCAAACCCCTCAGTTACAATCAAAGACAACCTTCAGTCAAAGCTTTCAACCCACTCTAGACCAACAAGTGTTTCAACCCCTGCAAAGCCAACATCAGACAGCAGGTCTCTACAATTTACTGCAACAACAGAATGACATAACAGCTCTCCTTGTCAAAATGCAAACGTTACAACTGCTGCCGCGCCGAGAAATTCCAATTTATGATGGAGATCCTCTAAGGTTCAATACATTTATAAAGGCATTTGAACACTGTGTGGAAGCAAAGACCAGCTGTAAAGGAGACTGTTTGTACTATCTTGAGCAATTTACTATGGGGCAGCCAAGGGATATTGTGCGCAGCTGCCTTCATATGACTGCAGATAAAGGATTTGATGTTGCCAAAAAATTGCTCAAGGAGCACTTTGGAAATGAGTTTAAGATAACAGAAGCCTACATGGAGAAGGTCACAGGATGGCCAAGTATCAAAGCTGAGGACCCCAAAGCGCTCAAAGCTTATGGACTCTTCCTCCGTGAGTGTTCCAACGCTATGGATGATCTTCAGTACTTGGAGGAACTTAACATGCCAGCAAACAAAAGATTCTGAGTCAGAAGCTTCCGTATAAACTCAGAGACAAGTGGAGAGCAAAGGCATGTGAGATACTGGAGAAAACTGGTCGAAGAGCACGATTTTCAGACATTGTGGAGTACATTGACGCCAGGTCAGAATCACTTCAGATCCAGTCTTTGGTGACATACAGGACACTTCACCTGTTATCAAAGGAGCTACAAAAGCAAGTAAGTCTCAGGTGAAACCTCGGCTGGGAAGAAACAGCTTTGCCACACAGGTGGTCATTGAGGATGGATACAGCAAACCAGATAGTTACAAGAAGGAAAAGGCTCAGAACAAAGAGACATCCTTTACCAAGACTGATTCTATTTTCTGCCTGTATTGTGCTGCTGGTAATCATGTTTTGGAACAATGTTTTAAACTGGGAAGAAAGACACACAGGGAGAAACTGGACTATCTAAAGGAGAAAGGTTTGTGTTTCAGTTGTCTGTGCACTGGACACTTGAGTAAGAATTGCGACAGGCGCATCATTTGCAACAAGTGCAACCGAACGCATCCCAGTGTTTTGCACATAGGAGAGAAGGAAAGGGTTACTCAAAAGGATCAGAAGGATGGTGAGCAGAAAATTAGTGAGCAGTCAAATACTTCTGTCAGCTGTACAGCATCCTCCGCTTGTTGTCTTACAGGGGCTGGCCACTGCAATGGAATTCTTCCCATTTTGCCTGTTAAGGTGAAGTGCTTAAAGGGAAACAAGATTATTGAAACCTATGCTTTTCTGGACCCAGGGAGTACAGGAACTTTCTGCACCAGGAAACTCATTGATAAGTTGAACATGGAAGGACGCAAATGCAAGATTCATATCCGCACCTTGGGCCATAATAACGCAGTAGAAAGCTCCGTTGTTGACGGTTTGGAAATTTCTGGATTTTCTGGTGAGTGCTTCTATCCACTTTCCAAAGTGTGTACCCAGAAAGAGATGCCTGTCTCTACAGCCAACATAATCAGCGAAAGGGAGGCCTCCAATTGATGGAGCCTTGGGAGGTGATTAACAGTTGTGAAGGTGAAGGACCCTACGCGATCAGAACCCTACTGGGATGGGTAATAAATGGTCCATTACGGGGAAGTAGCGACTGTGGAAGTGACCCCCTTCAGTTTGTGCCAACAGAATTGCCATTGACAGAATTGAAGAACTGTTAACCAGCCAGTACAACTACGACTTCAATGAGCAAGCTTCTGCAGAACAGGAAGAAATGTCAAGGGAAGAAAAGAAGTTTGTAGAGATAATGGAAAGCTCTGCTCAGCTTCAAAACGGACACTACACGTTTCAAATGCCTTTCAAAGGGAAAGATGTTTCGATGCCGAACAACCTCGGTGTTGCCATGCAACGTGTTAGTGGTCTAAAAAGAAGACTTCAGAAAGACGCAAGCTTTCATGAAGAGTACAACAACTTTCTTGCTGATGTCATTAGCAATGGCTATGCCGAAGAAGTGCCGAAGCATCAGCTGGAAACGCCAACAGGGAAGGTGTGGTATATCCCGCACCACGGCGTGTACCATCCACGGAAAGGAAAGCTACGAGTGGTGTTTGACTGTGAAGCAGAGTACAAAGGGATCTCACTCAACAGTCAGCTCTTGCAAGGACCAAACCTCACCAGCTCGTTGGTTGGAGTTCTTATGAGGTTCAGACAGGAACAGGTGGCCATAATGGCGGACATAAAGGCTATGTTCCACCAGGTTAAGGTGGCAGAGAAACATCGGGACTATTTAAGATTCTTATGGTGGCCTCAAGGTAACCTGGAGGAAGGTCTTGTAGAGCATCGCATGACCGTCCATTTATTTGGAGCGGTTTCATCACCTAGTGTCGCCTGCCTTGCTCTTAGAAAAACCGCTGAAGACAATCAGGCCAACTTTCCAACAGAAGTGATTGAAACGGTCAACCGAAACTTCTATATGGATGACCTACTGAAGAGTCTACCCTCTAAAGAAGATGCAGTCATCATGGTTAAGAACCTTATAACCATTTGCGGCAGAGGAGGGTTTACCCTACTCAATGGATTAGGAATAGTCGAGAAGTGCTGCAAAGCCTCCCAGAGGATCTCAAGTCCAAGAACCTGCATGAGCTTGATCTGGACAGGGATAAGCTGCCGTTGGACAGAGCTTTGGGTTTCAGTGGTGTATCGAGACGGATACTTTCAAATTCAAGCTGAAAGTCAATGAGAAGCCGGCAACCAAGCGAGGCATGCTATCTATCATCAGTTCCGTCTACGATCCATTGGGGTTCCTGGCACCTGTAGTACTCCCGGCCAAGCTGCTGTTGCAGGGGTTATGCAGGACAAAATGTGATTGGGACGATCCAATACCTCCAGCTTTCCAGCAGAAGTGGAACAAATGGCTGACAGATCTTGAGAAGGTGGCATATTTGAAGATCCACAGATGTGTGAAGCCTGCAGGATTTGGGAGGACTGTCAGCGCCCAAGTGCATCACTTCGCCGACGCGAGCGAGAACGGCTATGGTACGGCTACTTACCTGAGGATGCAGAACGTGGATGAGAGGGTTCATGTTCCTTTCTTATTTGGCAAAGCCCGAGTAGCCCCCCTGAAGACTGTCACTATTCCCCGTTTAGAGCTCACCGCTGCCGTTGTTGCAGTACGAGTGGATAAGATGCTTCAATCGGAACTCCAGTTTCCACTAAAGAAGACTTGCTTTTGGACTGACAGCACATCAGTTCTTAAGTACATAAAGAATGAGGACCGAAGATTTCAAACTTTTGTAACAAACAGGGTAACCACCATCAGGGACAACTCGGAAATTGAGCAGTGGAGATACGTTCCCACATCCCTGAACCCTGCTGACGATGCTTCACGTGGATTGAAGGCAGAAGATCTTATAAAACAAAGATGGATAGAAGGCCCAGAATTCCTATGGGAACCTGAAGAAATGTGGCCAACATTTCCTGTGGATATAAGTGTCACTGCCGACGACCCAGAAGTAAAGAGAAGTCTGACGGTCAATGCCATACTTGTTGACATCAATGCCACATCGCAACTGATGACCCATTTCTCTGATTGGCAAAGATTGAAAGTTGCAGTTGTGTGGCTCATTAAGCTGAAAGGAACTCTGCTCAAACTGAAAGAAAAAAGAAAAGAGTTGGAGCATGCAAACACAGTGCTATTGGAGCAGCAAGGTTGGATGTGCAAAAGGAGATGCAAGCTTCCTCAACATCGCTTGGGAATCAGAAGGTGACGCTGGAAGATCTCTTGGAGGCTGAGACCTCCATAATCGCTTTTTGCCAGCAAGAGAGATTCCCCACTGAATTTGCTGCACTAACCTCTGGCAAGCCACAAGTGCCGAGAAGTAGCAGCATCCTCAAATTGGATCCGGTTCTAGAAGGAGGACTTCTACGAGATGGGGGACGGCTGAAAAAGGCAGCAATCCCTGAGGACATTAAACACCCCCTCATCTTGTCAAAGGACCAACATATCTCCGATCTTATCCTCCGTCATGTCCATTTACAGCTTGGACATGGAGGTAGAAATCATGTTCTTTCCACTACAAGGAGAAAATACTGGATCACAAGTGGACCTACTGCAGTGAGGAAGATCATATCAAGATGCCTCATTTGTAAGCTCCATGGTGGAAAAACTGGTGAGCAAAAAATGGCAGATCTGCCAGAAGAGAGAGTGGTTCCTGATCTACCGCCGTTCACTAACGTTGGCGTTGATTACTTTGGGCCAGTTGACGTGAAAAGAGGGCGTAGCATCGTGAAAAGATATGGAGTAGTATTCACTTGCATGACAAGCAGGGCTGTTCACCTGGAAGTGGCCTATTCTCTTGACACAGACTCGTGCATCAACGCGTTGCGAAGGTTCATCTGTCGAAGAGGTCAAATCTCGCACATGAGATCTGACAATGGCACCAACTTTGTGGGTGCAGAAAGGGAGTTGCGAGAAGCCTTAGCCTCTTTGAATCATGACCGCATTGAAAGAGCCTTGTCCAAGAAGGGAATCAAGTGGAGCTTTAACCCTCCAGCTGGGTCACATCAAGTGGCGCATGGGAGCGCATGATACGGATGATCAGGAAGATCTTGTGCTCTGTGCTCCGTCAGCAAACCTTGGATGACGAAGGGTTCCATACCGTGCTCTGTGAGGCTGAAGCTATGCTTAACGATCGCCCCATCACAGGACTGCAGAGGATCCCAACGATCTTGAGGCGTTGACGCCAAACCATCTGCTACTCCTCAAAGGAAAACCAGTTCTCCCACCAGGACTGTTCGACAAAAGGGATGTTTACGCAAGAAGAAGGTGGAAACAAATCCAGTACATCTCGGATCTCTTTTGGAAGAGGTGGATCCGCGAGTACTTACCGCTTTTACAGGAGCGTCAAAAATGGAACCAGGAGAAGAGGAATTTTGTTCCTGGAGACCTGGTCATGGTTGCGGACTCCACAGCACCACGTGGGTCATGGATGCTAGGAAGAGTCCTGGAAACCTTCCCTGATAAGAGAGGTCTGGTACGTGTGGTTCGTTTGAAGACCAAGACAAACATAATTGAACGACCCATAACTAAAATATGCTTGCTTAATGAAGCTAAAGAATAATTGGTTCCCATTTCCTATGGGCTATATTTTCGGTATTTATGGCTCTTTTGAATTTGGTTTAATTGCTCTGGCAGACGCAATTAGGGGCTGGAGTGTATGAGCCATATTCATTTTGTGTTATTTTATGTAATATTGTTCTGTGCCACTAGGGGGCTTTGTGCTTTGTGGCTCAGCTGATCTCGGATCAGCCCGGGTAGGTCATTTAACTCAGAGGAAACCCAGACACAGGTGTTGCTGATTTGGGAAGCAAACAGTTTTCGACTGTGCCTTTGTGCCTTGCCTTTGTGGTGAACAATTCGGTTTGTTGTTTTTGTTATATGTATTGTGAGTTAAGATATTGCCGCTGTATGATATATGGAGGAAAATAAACTTGCTAGATAATACTTAACATTACTGAATTTTCCGTTTGTTTTGTGTGAGGTCATACGGGCACACGTCTAAAATTAATCACGCTGTATTAGCAACCAGACTAGACTTCGTTTAGGACTTAGTCAGTACAGTATGCATAGGCCACGAAGTGTTGGCGAAATAACACATTAGCGAACTTGAGGGAATAATATGGAATTTTTTCCAGAAAACATCTCGCACAAAATAAATTCAAGCACTTTCAAGACCTGAACCTATGGAAGCTTGTTTCCGCCGCAGAATAAAACATTTTAAAAAATAATTGCGACTTTTTATCTCACAATTGCGAGTTTACATCTCGCAATTCTGAATTTATTTCTCAGAATTGCGTGAAATAAAGTCGCAATTGCGTCTTATAAAGTCAGATTTCTGACTTTTTTTCTCGCAATTGCGACTTTATATCACGCAATTCTGACTTTATAATACGCAATTGGGAGATATAAAGTCAGAATTGTGAGATATAAACTATTCTTAGGTAAAAAAATAAATAAAATAAAAAGTCCGTCTTTTTTCCCCCCTTAGAGAAAAGATGTCAGAATTATGTGTTATAAAGTCAGAATTGCGTGATATAAAGTCGTAATTGCGAGAAAAAAAGTCAGAATTCTGACTAATAAGACGCAATTGCGACTTTATTTCACGCAATTCTGATTTTATATCTCGCAATTCTGAGAAATAAAGTCAGAATTGCGAGATGTAAACTCGCAATTGTGAGATAAAAAGTCGCAATTATCTTTTAAAATGTTTTATTATGTGACGGAAACAAGCTTCCATATGTAGGCCTAGGCCTATCTATGTAGGCTATGTTTATTTTCAAAAACTTTCCAGGGCCTTGAATTTTTTTTTTCAGATTCACAAACCTTCAAGGATTTCAAGGACCTGTGGGAACCCTGTTTTTACTTTTGAATATTCTTAAATATTCTTTATTATCATTTAAAAAAAAACGTTTAGGCAAAGATTTTTTTTGTGCTAACTTTTTTGAAAACATTATTAAAGACCAGAGATAACAACAAATGTTCCTGGAAGAATGTTTGTTCATAACTTTGAGAGAACCTTTCCACAATGTTAGCTAAAGTTCGAAGAACATCGCTGGTCGATTTTGATTGTAAAATAAAACAAAAACTCCAAATAATTTGGAGATTCTCTCATGTCTGGATGAATCACAAACATGCCATAAAGTTTAATAGTGTATGTTAGGGGTTTGTTTGAATCACGTACCCGAAGTATGATCATAATAACTTAGCAAACACTCCTAATAATAGACGTAATCCTGTCTTCCTTGTTTCCTACCATGTCTCATCCAAAGCAATTATGTGCAGTTTATTAATAACAAATTCACTCTCTCAAAAGGAGCAGCAAAGACTCGTTGCCTCCTTGACACGCACTCATTGGATCTGACAGTCAACCAAAAGGTCAAGCCACAATGCAGGCAGAATGTATTTTATATTGATTAACTGTTTGGACTAATTATATTACAGTGAATCGTGACAGAACCCACACAGGAGGAGGAGGAGGAGAAGAGACAACTCGACGTCCATATTAAACACGAATCAGAGATATTATATTCTGAATGCAAGACTTCCACTCTCCTCCAGGGGGCGTGTTATGGCCCACTATAGCTGTAACAAAAATAATGACCGTTTTCAAACACTCAAGAACCAGACAAACCCTCCCACCCAAACTCAGGCCATAGTTTGAGCCGATGTTGGGCCACTCAGACAAGGACATTTCTACTCCATTTGAGGCAACAGTACAGATGTTTTGATGAAAATACAAACATATAGTTAAGTTTGGCTTCTCAATATGGTCTATAATCTTAAATGACAGTGTGAAAGAAGGAGAAAACCACAGTCTTCAAAATATAGGCCCAACAAGTATTATATAATCTAATGTCAAACAAAACTTTTTAAAGTATTTCTTCAGACTATCATGGACACGTGCAAAGATTTAAAAACCAAGACACTGATCGGAAGAAGTAACGCAACATCAAGAACTTTTTTAATAACACAAAATCAACTCAAGAACCAATTTACACCCAAAGTGGTGATCTTAAAATCCATACAAAAATGAAAACTACTCACCCTCATGTTGACTTTCTTTCTTCTGCGAGCACAGAAGAAGACATCTTGAAGAGTGTTGGGAATCAAACATTTGCGCCCGTTGACTTCCATTATAATATCTTCTTTAACACACCGTAATAGACATATATTCTTTAACATACCATCATAAGAAGAGACGTTTTAAGCAAATTATTTTTATTTCTTTAGAAAAGTGGTTGCGCATGCACATTGGTGCCCATTAACTTCCGATTTATGGAAGGGGAAAACCATCTTGCTCTGGAGCATTACATATTTCTTAAACCAAAACACTGAACATATCCATGCAACATCAATAACTTTTTAATGTCCAAACACATAAAACCAACCCAAGGATCCTATAGTAGCCCCGCCCCATTTCAGCGCTGCGCTCGTTATCTTTTGACTTCCGGTCTGTATTTTCACAGCGATCTTGCGTATTTATGAATGAACGGCTCGTTTTAAAATCTTCCCGGTCTACTTACATTTGTTAAGTCATCTGCTTTAAACATTACAATCCTCATGATAACTTTCGTTTACTTTACATTAAGTAAATCCACTTCAAAAGCTAATTACTCCTAGACAGCAGCGCCATAGAAATAATACAGAGCGACCGGAAAAACTGAAGTTAAAAGACGATATTCTAAAGATGGCGGCGCCCTCGTTTCTCTGGCACATAAGGTCTATACACTCAAAGTAGCAATCTTAAAGGGACGGTCCATCCAAACCTTGAGTTTGTTCCAAATCTGTATGACTTTCTTTTTTTTCTTTGCAACACAGATGACATTTTGAAGAAGGTCAACAGTGGAACATTGACTTCCATCGCATGGACAAAAACATCTCTCAAAATATCTTCTTTACCGTTCCACAACAGACTTACAGTTCTGAAGAAACAACAGGGTGAGTAAAAGACAGAAGATTCATTTTAAGGTGCAAGTATAGCCCTCACAAACACGTTTTACATGAGTTTACATCTGTTTCACATGGGAATATTACACATGGTCAACATACATTTTTTTACATGTGCTTCACATGTGATCTCATGGGTTTCACAGGGAATTTAACATATGATTTTCAGATGTGAGTTTACATGCGTTTCACATGGGAATTTAACATATGTTTTTCAGATGTGAGTTTACATGTGTTTCACATGTGATCTCATGAGTTATAACATGGGAATTTTACATGTTTCACATGGAAATTAACATATGTTTTTCGGATGTGAGTTTACATGTGTTTCACACAAACATGTGCCAGAAGCACACATTTCCCACGTGCAAAACACGTTTCACATGGGATCTACCCATTTCACATGTGCTTTTAGCATGTTTTCACATGTACATGTGGTCACAGTTGTTTTTGCAGATGTGAAATTCGTGTGGTTTGTCTGTAAGGGCTTCACAGCATCCATCCTTAAACACATATTCATGTCACACACACAACAATGTGGCCTCCCGTCCTCCCATTTCAAACTAACTTTCATCTCCATCAGCAGGGCTTTATATTCTATTAGTATTCTTTCCCTGAGCTGAACAACAGATAAAGGTTTACCTGCCCACCAACAGCTGCATTTGATGCTCGAGATCTCATTCATGCACACACAGACACGGCTTTATGATGAAGCAACTTTTACCCCAGTGTCGCTTAGCAACCATAATCTCCATTAAGTATCAAAGTTTAGCGTGAGGAGGACAAAGAAAAAACTGTATAGTTGCTTGGTTTGCTTAGCACAAACATTTCATGGGGAGAAAAAGCAGATTTATGAAGCCTCGGAGTGTGAGAGTGAGGCATCAGGGCAGGTGTGTGACCTCTGGCGTCGATGTGTGTGTGTCGGAATTCAGGTCTCTGGCACAGGCTGCGATTAATAATGGATGGATGTTATTTACACACGGAAACGCACAAGGCATTTCCCCCAGACCTCCTCTGATGAGTTTCTGCCTCATTTAGGATCATGTTCCTGGCGTTCCTCGCGGGAACTCTTTAAAGCTGGCTGAGATGTGTCTCGCTTTCTCTCCTTCTCCATTCAGATGAACTCTGTTCTGCTGCAGTCTATTGCTGGATGGAAAGGTTATGGGTTCACTTTATTTTGATGGCCCCTTTAACTCATTCTGTTGACTATAAGTAGCCTAACGCTGCACCTACATGTGAACTAACTCTCATTAGAGTGTTAGTAGAGTATTAGTAGACTGGTAGGGTTAGAATAAGTTGACATGCAAAGTTACGATAGTCAGTATTGTCTATTGGAGGACCATCACAATAAAGAATTAGCAGATATTAATCAGACAGTCTACTAATACTCCAATGAGAGTTAAAGTCCTATTCGGACGGGACTAGTGTAACATGGGTAAATAAAGTAATAATTACCAGAGCTTCTCTGTGATTTTAGTCCCGTCTGAATGTGCATCTCAGTGATCATGACGGACAATGTCAGTAAAGATTACGGTGACTTCTACCTTCAGTAAAAAGGTCCGGAAAAATGACCTCAGGTGATACTGATCCCGTGCGAATAGACCCACTGTAAATATGTATGTGAATATTTCCTGTTTAAAAGTAGTTTTCCGCAGTTTTTCAAGCATAGAGACGCTTGAAAAAGCATCAGTTGCGTTCAACGAGTCTGTGGCAAAACGTCAAAGTTAAGTAAATTATAGAAAAATATGTCAAAAACTGTGGTGATATTGTTCAGAAAGTGCTGTTTTATATGAACATGCAGAGCATTCATGGGTTTAATCTTCCATTTTTTTCACAATTTTCAGCCAAACCAGAATAAGCTCATATGGCGGGACTGTCCCAAGCACACTTCACAAATTTTGATTTTGAATAAAAGCAAGAAAATGAATTCATTTTCTGTTTATTCAATCATATATTGATATCCCAGATGTCTACTTGTGAGTCTGCTTGACTAAAAGTTCAGGCATAATATCTTGAAGCCACCCTTGACTAAAACATTTTGTCCCAAAAATGGATATCATAAGGTGTGACGCCATATTCCTTTATTTAAACGGGCAATTGTTTGGAGACCTTTGGGGAGTGGGGGTCCTCCTTTCATGAGGAAGAACAACACCTCAGAAGGACACTGAAAGTTACAATGTGAGTTTTTCTCTTCATGTTTTCCAAAAAATTAAGTATATTATCCGGCCCTTTTGGTGTGACGCATTTTACACAAAAATGCCCAAATGAAATTACTTTTCAGTCAATATTACCTTTAAAACTATATTATCATATTGTAGTTAGCATGGTTTTAGCATTTAGCATAAAATAACATAAATATAGGTTATATGTGTTTGCACACGTGATATCAGGAAGCAGCGTAACACACACATGATGATACGGCGGTGCGCAAATCGAGTTACTCTCCCACTTCTGCTAGTTTTACTGAGATCTATTATCCCGTGTGAATTGGCCATTAATATTACAGATGTCCTGTGGTAAAATTAAATTACTCCATCTACCCTTGTAAAGCTAATCCCGTCCGAATAGGGCTTGACATGTAGTTGCAAAGTTACATATCGTCAACAGAATGTTCAAAAGGGACCATCAAAATAAAGGTTATGAAACAGACCATGAAATCCAGCTGAACATGTTGTCACCTCACACAAACGACTGCAAAATCCTGTCATTGCGTACTTGCAAATTGAGGATTTACAGTTTGGGATTGGTATTAGAACCACTGGGGTCTGAAGAGACACGATTAATGTGGATTTGTTCTTATTGAAAGTTCTGTGTCCCTGCAGTCCCGTGTCAAGGTTCTCATAAAGGCTGTGTGGGAATTATAGGGTGATATATTTGATCTCATTGCATCCAGCTTTATTCAAACAAGGCTTTCGTCTGCTGTAATGGATGCTTGTTGATCAGAAACTGACAAGTGAGTAGTTGAGAAGAAGATTCATTTCTGTGATCACTCAAAAATAAAAAATCTGTCATTAAATATTCATTCTCATGTTGTTCCAAACCCTTAAGACTTTCGTTCATCTTCAGAAGATTTCATCAAAAAGATCTGAGTGATTTCTGTCCCTCCATTGACAGTCAACGCAAATACCACTTTACCACTTCAAAAAGTTCAAAAAGAGATCGTAAAACTAATCTATGAATTGAGTGGTTTAGTCCAACATTTTTTTAAGAGACTTGATCGCTTTATATGATAAAGATTTCGTTTAGGCTTTTATTCACATATAAACATTGATCAGTAAACATAAATAGAAGTTCAACCGAACCTGCTTGACTCGCGAGTGAACAAACTTCTTGCTGAAGCTCAATCTGCCGGCCCATAAAGTTAGTAAAGACATCGTTAAAATAGTCCAAGTGACTACAGTGGCTCAACCTTAAGTTCATCAAGCGACGAGAATACTTTTTGTGCGCAAAAAAAAAAAACTTTATTCAACTATTTTCTGAACTCTGAGTGAGTTCACGTAGTGTAACAGCGCAGCGCTTCTGGGTTGTACGTCAGAATGGAGGCTCACGATTGTCCAGCATCACACACATGACCAGCGTCGGCCAATAGTGAGCCTCCGTTCCACTACGTGAACTCACTCAGAGAAACACACAGAAGAACATAGTTGAATAAAGTCGTTATTTTTGTGTTTTTTTTGCGCACAAAAAGTATTCTCGTCGCTTGATAAACTTAAGGTTGAGCCACTGTAGTCACTTGGACTATTTTAACGATGTCTTTACTAACTTTTCTGGGATGGCAGATCTCGATTACAGAGAAGCCTATGGAGGAGTGAGACAGCTCTCAGATTTCATCATAAATATCTTAATTTGTGTTTTGAAGATGAACGAAAGTCTGACGGGGTTGAACAACATGAGGGAGAGTAATTACTGACAGAATCTTCATTTTTGGCTGAACTAACCCTTTAATAGCCAATGCCATCACTTCCCTCTGACATCTTGTCAAACACCAAAAATCATCCAGCTGCGTCTAAACTTCATTTCGTCCAAGTTTGCCTGAGTGAGTTTGCAGCAAAGTTCACATGAGAGTTCCCTTTCCACAAGCTCCCGTCGTGGGCTCGTCCTGCTCTGTATTCTGCAGATCTCTCCGCATGATTCGGGAGGCATTGTTTTCTTCTTGCACACAGTCGATGTCTGCATCTGGAAATGAGATACAATCCTCTTTTCTCACACTATAGTGCATCTCAATTACAACTCACTTGGCAAAGAAGAGCTAACTTGACTGCTCTTTTCCTTTCATAAAGAGTTGCAATGAGTCTGTTTTTGTGACCTTGATTCAATGCAGCATTAAATGAAACATCAACACAAAACTAATGTGTGCTTGCTTAAACTCTCTCCAACAGTCTGAAATAGTAATGCACAAACACATCAAACCAAAGACTAAACTGAACTTAACTCAAATATAAAGGAAATTGATTGAAGATAGTTTATTAAAGGTAGTTATATAGGCAATTTGTTTTATAAACACTTTGTTAAAATGGTTGAAACGTCTTCACATCCTGATAGCAATCAATAAAAGTGGTCTAAATGTGGGATTTGAAAGCTAGGTTGCTATTGCTAGTCGCATTGAAATTGCATACCTTACCTTTAAAAGCTTTAAAGTTCAACTTTAAGCTGCAACATAGAGATTTGCACTGAAAAGTAGTCCAACCCCAAATTTAAACACTAACGAGATTAAAGGGTAACTCTGAGATGGTCCTCACTGCAGAACATAAAATCCATGGGGAGGAGTTGGATCTAGATCCAACTCCTCCCACCTTACATATACCTAAACCTACCCATCTCCACCCCCTGATCCCTAACCCTACCCCTAAACCTACCCATCTCCACCCCTTAATCCGTAAACCCACCCCTAAACCTACCAATCTCCACCCCTTTATCTGGATCCAACTCCGCCCCCCGGATCTCGTGTTCTGCATTGAGGTGCTACTGCGCTTTTCGGCGAAAATCGCCGTTTTGAATGGGAAAATGTCATCCATGTGAATCGTATAGATCCGAAGAGTTTTTATCACGCGAGTCATTTGGCCAATCACAGTCAAGATAACGGCAGCGTCTTCATTGAAAAGCCCCTGGCTGCAGCTTTTGAATTCAAGTTAGTGAACATGTTTAACATTAACGTTATAATGGAAAGTAAGCTTGTAGTGTTTTAAAAATAGCGATTTTTGATGCTATCATAGTCGTGCCCCATACACTCCCATTCACAAGAAAAATTGATGGAAAACGAAACTACGGTCAAACTTAAAAGTGGTGTTTCCATCCTAATGATACTTTTAAACTAAAGTTTGCCTCGGGTAGATTCACAAAAAGACCCTAGGTTTGTGCATTTTGGCGAGAGTTACGCTTTAAATTTAGGAGAACATATTCAACTTGAATCAAACTTTCAATTCATTAGCATACAAGCCTTCATAAATGGCTAAGCAAACCATAGTGGTATTTTATGGTTTTGTTAAGGACATGGTAATACCATATTTTTCTTTCAAGTACCTTGCAGTACCATGGTACCACTAAAACGTTTTTAATAAGGTGCTATAGACACAAACCTAGAAAAGGGACAATGACTTAAAATTGTAACTGTTTACTAAAAATGTTTTTTTAAAGACGCAATTCCCATTAGATAATATAATTCTGCAGGAATTATGTCATTTTGACGATGTAAAAATTCACTCGTCACTTTCACAGCATCGTCGTGCTTATAAACGCGCTCTTGCAAACTCTTCACATTCAAACTTTAAGGGAAAATGTTTTGAAATAAACACTGAAAGAGTTGTCAATGGTGGTGATGTTGAAGTCATGTGACCATGGTGTAGTTCACTTATAGCCTAGCTTTTAGCTTTTATCTTCTGCCGATTGTATTTAGGCTTAAAAAATTCATACGTTTTGTTCATTTTGAAGATTATCATGATGAACAAAATGTGTAGGAATCATAAACTTTTGCTGATCTCAGGAATTTTCTACAATAATTCAAAAGCCAATGGAAAAATCCTATGGGGATTTTGACGAGGGAACCAGGGAGATGCCGACTTACGGGTCGGCCTACAAAACACCCCATCTTATCGGTGCCGACAAGATGACGTCTTTTAGAAGGCTGACCCATAAGTCGTCATCTCCCTGGTTCCCTCGACAAAATCCCAATCGAATTTTTCCATTGGCTTTTGAATTATATACCGCCGCTGCGCTTCAGGTGACCCGAGTTCGAATCCCGGCTCGTGGACCTTTCCCGATCCCGTCGCCCCGTCTCTCTCCCACCTCGCTTCCTGTCCACTCTATACTATCATAATAAAGGCAAAAAATCACTTAAAGTATGGAGTTGTGCTGATTCAATACTTTAATGTTTTAAAGCTACAGCGAGGTCAGGTCTCATTGCCATAAACACTCCAGATCCCACAACAGGGCTCTTCATCAGACGAGTGCCCTTGAACGAGGATCATTACACTGTTGTACTTCAGGGAAAGCTGTCCTGATCTGACCCGGTCTCTGATGAAGTCAGGGTTGGGAAGAGTAAATACAGCATGTGCTTAGTAACAAAAAAGAGACTAATTATAGCTAATTATAGTGAATGAAGTAGAAACACCCTTCACTGGAGACCATAAAGGAAAGGCTCTTATACCTGTAGTGCCCTAACTTGACCACAATGAGTGTTAAACCTTTTAAAAAAAATGATGTTTTAGAATTATTAGGATTTTCTGTGATCTCGATAAACGTATATTGTACAGAAAAGAACTGATAAGAATTTAAAAGTGTACCTTGAAATGCAACATAAGTCGCTTTGGATAAAAAGCGTCTGCCAAATACATAAATGTAAATATTGTACATGCACTAAAAGGAGGCTTTACAATCAGTCACGTAAATGCCGTAAGGAACGATTTTTCGGCCGCCGTCACTGGAAATGAATGATTCTTGGTCAAAATGAAATGACTTTAGGTCTGTGCAAAGTGCTGTCAGGATGAACACCTTCACGAATCGTTCATTTATTGGACAACGGTAATGGTTTTTGCCCAGTACACCTGGTTTCTCTGTGCATGTACACTTGCTTAATCCTGTGAGAACTTAAACCTTTCAGTCTTTCCTTGATAAAATCACAGGGTTTAAGGCTAAGGTTAAAGTTGTAGTCGGCTTATTAAACATAACCAGCGTTAGACACTCAAGAGCACCATTAAAAATTTGCGGTCGGTAATTATTATTTTTTTTTACAAATATTTATGAATGACGTTTCTTTTGATAATAATAATTTTGATACTTTTTATATATTTTTTTTTTCCCCAGGATTTTTTGCTGCATAGAAATTTCAAAAGAACAGCATTTATTTGAAATAGAAATCTTTTAACATTAACATTATACAATCTTACTGACCCCAAACTTTTGCACGTGTTTCTTCTTCCTCCTCTCAGCATGTGTCCAGGTGTGTGTTTCTCCTCAGGGGTCGATGGGCTCACCGTCGAGATGCTGGGATGAGGGAGGAGGCGGAGCTAAAGTAGAGGGGGCGGAGTCACCCGAGCCATACTCGTTCTGGAGAGATCGGGACACGTAACCCCAGTATTCCCTTCGAATGGTGTCCTTTTCCTCGGCCAGGAACTTACAAAGCTAAAACACACAAACAAAATCAAGGCTCTTTATCATTGACGGAGACCGTAGAGATGCATCAGGACACAAGAGCTGTCAAATAAAAATACAACGACATACTTGACCAAACCTCAAGTTAAACGTCTGGTGTTTTTGACGAAGAATATGTAGATGTAATGAGGGAGTAGAAGTGGAGTGTTTCTGAATGGCAGTTCGCTGTTTAGTGTTCATGTGGTTCATTAGGTTGTCGAATCGTGTTTTCTCAGGTTACTGATGCACTTACAGTTTTATGCACTATGGTAACGTAACTTTCCTTGCATGCACATTAAGGAAATACTATTTTATTTAAGAACTGTTGTTTTGAAAGTTAATGCTCTTTAAAAAGTGAATGTCATTTCATTTCAATAAAACATGCCTTGCTTGATTTGGTTTAAATTTGCTTATTGCGCTCGCTTGCGCCCTCTTGTGGGCAGAGGAGACAATACAGGTCTTTTTTAAAGTATTGCCTTTAGAATTCTAAGACATTAAGTTTTATTTAGCAAGCTTTTAACCACTGAAATAATAGATGGAAAAGTCCATTTACAGCCAATACAGGCAATTTACCATAGGAAATA
>FLSR01000470.1:0-11207 GCA_900092035.1 Leuciscus waleckii
CCTAAAGAATAAACACTAGTAGCTAATGAATAAGTACTAGTACTTAATGGAATAGATACTAGTATCTAAAAAATAAGTACTAGTAGCATGAAAATAGAGACTAGTCGGTTTAAATGATTAAATGTTAAAACGGCTTGCCATAAATAGATACTAGTATCTAAAAAATAAGTACTAGTAGCATGAAAATAGAGACTAGTCGGTTTAAATGATTAAATGTTAAAACGGCTTGCCATACGTTTTATGCAAAACTTTACACAAAAAGGCCCTAATTTTTCACCATGGTTTAACCATGTTCACATTCAGAGGACAAAAGTACAGGACTAATGAGTAGTGCTACATTAACACTTCAGCTACTACTATTAACTAATAAACAAGCTTAACTAATCAGTAAGGAATATAGTATTTTGGAGATAGTTCTTTATTATGTAATCAATAATAACTTAATGAGACTAGCCTCATTAATAACTATTAACTAACTGACAATTTATATGGAACATTATTGTGTGTCTGAGGTGTAATCAGACAATTTTTGAAGTAAAAGACATCAAAAACATCTTTTCACTTTAAAATAATGGTCCAGATCACTAGTAGGTCCTGCAGAGTCACTAGGTAACATTTGAGTAATTTGTGATGCATTTTATGTCCACGTTGCAAGTAAAAAAAAGACAATTTAAAAACGGAAACGGTGGTGCGTTGAACACTCTGTTCTGATGACGCAAAAGTTGCAACTATGGCAGCTGAGAAGAATATTCTTTGTGTTCTGTTTGAATAATTTTCGGAGCCTGATGAAAGGGGTATAAATACGTGTTTAATACTGCAAAATATGCTCAATGTTACAGTCAGTGCCCTTGCCGTCCAGAATAAAAGAGAACGTCCCAATCGAATGAAGGGATTTGTGGAAACTGTGGTTCCCTTTTTTAATTTAATTTAAAACGCAGTGCAGCTGCACAGCCAGCACAATGCAGAGCTGTCTATCGTGCTGATTGGCTGGGCTGTGGTAACTGCACAAACCTATGGCGAAGTTGAGGAAGCGCGAACCTATCAGGACGCTTCCCTCGCCAGAATGGGCCTGGCTGCTGACTATAAAGCAGCCCATTTCGCCATAGGAAATCAGATTTATTGCACTGATCTTCTCCATACAAAGTCTTCACCTTCGCCGTCGATGAGCCCAGCAGCGGAACGAACGATTCTGCCCAGCAGCTCAGCGGACGGCGCCTTCCTGTTTATAGCAACTCGGCGCCGCTCTCCTGATTCGCCGCTTCCCTGCGCCCATCCTGCAAAACACGCTATATCCTTTAAAGCTATCTCAGTGCTCGCTGCGAAACTTGAAAGAGCAAATTTCCACCGTGACGTTGTTTCAAATGTCATACGCTGACTGCTCGTCGTGCAGGACGCCTCTGCACGCCTCAGACTGCCACCACGAGTGTGCTTCATGCCTGGGCCATGGACACGCTGAAGCTGCGCTCACGAAAGGCGGCTGCTTTTTTTACTTCCAAGAGCGACACCGCTCCTCGTGCCCTCTCTTTTGTGTGCCTCGCTCTCTCCAGAGAGAGATCCTTTGCCTGTCCTGTTCACGAAGACAGACCAGCGCCCCTCCATCGAAGCGGCCGGCCTTGTCTCGTTCGGGGGATCAGAGGAGGAACATGACGACAGCTTGTCATTGGCTGTATCAGAGACGGAGGAGAGGAAAGGCTCTCTCACAGACCCCGCACCCCCCTACTCAGTCAGATGCTGGCAGCGCCAGAGCGAGTGTGGACGCCGAACTTCTCCGCGTCCTCACCAAGGCCGTCACTGACCTCGGCCTCGAGTGGTCTTCCCCAGAGGAGCCCACCAGGAGCCGCCTCGACGAATGGTTCCTGCCGGGGCGTCAGCAGGCCCCTCGACAGCGCCCAGCCCCGTTCTTCCCAGAGGTGCACAACGAGCTGACAAAGTCATGGCGCCCCCTACTCAGCCCGCCTTCCCTCTTCAACCTCAGCCACGCTGTCCACCATTGGCAGCGCTGAAGAGAGAGGTTATGAGAAGCTGCCCCCTCTAGAGGAAGCTTGCCGCCCATCTTTGTCCGCCCTCCGCTGTTGGATGGAGAGCCAAGGCGGTTCATCCTTCAAAGCCCTGCAGAACCACCTCAGCTCTCGCCGGCCGGGCTTACATCTCCGCCGGCCAAGCTGCTTCGGCTTTGCACACGATGGCAGTCCTCCAAGTGTTCCAGGCCATGCAACACTTCCTGCCAAACCGCTCCAGTTCGGTGTCGGGTCGCCCACTAAAGCGTCGACCCCACAGCCAGCTAAACCAACGCCACCAGCATCTCAGCCCTGTCCAGCGGCTGAAACCAACCGGCGCTCACAGTCTGCTAAGCGCTTCCCATTCCCGGAACATCAGGGCCCCTGACCCAAGATTGTGTTGGACCCTGAGCCTAGGAAGCCCTCCTAGTCTACGGACGGGAGGGAAAAGGAAGATGTTAAGTCTTGGACCCAAGCACACAAACGCTGTTTTAACAACGACCCAAATAAAGCATAAAAAGAGTCCCCGTCCCCAAATGTCATTCAGCCCCTGATCACTCAGGCAAAGACCTGGGAAGCCATCCCCGAGGTGTCAAAATGAGTATTAAACACAATAAATTGAGGCTACTCGCTGCAGTTCGCTCGCAGACCACCACGCTTTCACGCAGTGGTCGAAACATCAGTGAGGAGCAAAGTAACTCACGTCCTTCGCACCAAAGTATTAAATTTAATATCAAAGCTGTTACGCGAGTCAGGCTTTTACAGCCGTTACTTCCTTGTTCCAAAAAAGGACAATGGCCTCAGGCCCATCCTAGATCTCAGACAGCTGAACAAGGCCCTCATTCAGCCTTTCAGAATGCTAAAGACCAGACAAATCCTTGTGCAAATTCGCCCAGGGGATTGGTTTTTGTCAGTGGGTCTGAAAGATGCTTACTTTCACATCCAAATAGCCCCCCATCACAGGCTGTTCTTGAGATCCACCTTTGAGGGACACGGTCCTGCCGTTCGGACTGTCCCTGGCTCCTCGCAGCCCTTTCCCCCTGTGACAGCGGGGAATGCGCATTTTGACACCTCGACGACTGGCTCATTCTAGCCCAGTCGGAGGCCGAACTATTGAACAACAGATACAGGTTTCTCGGCCATCTGGAATGCCTCGGGCTCAGGATCAACTTTTCCAAGAGCATGCTGATCCCCAGCCAGCGTATAACTTTCCTGGGTACAGTTATCAACTCGCTTTCCAACAGCTAGCGGCTTTGTTCTTGGTGGGCATTTTTCTGACTCCATTTTTAAGCTCAAACTCACTTTTTTTTTTTTTTTTACACAGTTTTAAATGTTTAGATATTTTTCGCTGGAAAACGACGTAAAAAAAAAGAAAAAAAGAAGTGTTTAATGCTCTTATCCACCAGAAAGAAGTGTCGTTTATTCACACACACTAAAGTAATCACAAAATTACTGTTGAAATGACCAATCTGAGGGTGCAGACGATCGAGGACCTCATGAATATGTGAGTCTCTAATGAGCCTGATTTGCATATTCATGAGGTGTTTGAACAGACTGATGGGATTCTCTGGTCACGGAGTTAATAACGCGCGCGAGTGTTTGATGAGTGTTACTTTGTCGTGTAAATTGTACAACATTTAAAACATCGTAACATACAAACCCAATCGACCCAAAGCTTCCCGTCGCTCATTCTTTACATGCTTTCCTTTCCGTTTTATTGTTTGCACGTGTTTTTAATATTGTTTGTTTATACTGTAAATATTTGAGGTGTGCCGTGATATTTATTCCAGACAATCATCTTGTACTGGTTCATATTGTACATGATCAAATATATTGTATGGATCAACAAATGTCTGCCTGTTCATCACTTACAATCTTTCATTTCTCATGTTTTATCCATCGTTAATAAAAATACAGCTGTTCACGTCAGCTCAGGTCCGTTACATAATATTATCAGCAGAGACAAATATTGATGTATTGACATCAAGTCAGATTAATAATTAATTTAGAACTATTTTAGTTAACTAATAGAACCTTGTTGTAAAGTGTCACTCAAAACTTTATTAAATAACAGTAAAGACTTTCATCAATGATAACAAAAATAAAAAAAGTTCAAGTTTTGAATGGAAGCTCATTACTGCAAAATAAGAAAGTTATGCTTATATCAAAATTTGATACTTTTTTTTTTTTAAGTCATGATTATTAGATTTAAAAGTGTAAATTGGCTCAAAAAGTCATAATTATGACAGTCATGACTTTTTAATCTCATGTCAATTTTGACTTTTTGTCAGAATTTCAACTTTTTAATTTTATAATTATAACTACATCATAATTTTGACTTATATCATAATTATGATTTACAAAAGCATGTTTTTTTTTGTCTTAAGTGATGGAAATAGTTATTCAAATTATATCAATGATATATTTTCAATGATATATTATCATATATAATTATCATAATTATATCAAAATTTGGCACATTTTAAAAAGTCATAATTATTAGATTAAAAAGTTGCTATTGTCTTAAAGTCATAATTTCGATTTTTTTAATGTCATGATTATGACTCGCATCACAACTTCGACTTATATCATAATTATGATTTACAAAAGCATGTTTTTGTGTCTTAAGTGATGGAAATAGTTATTCAAATTATATCAATTATATATTTTCAATTATATATATTCAATTATTATAATTATATAAAAATTTGGTACATTTTAAAAAGTCATAATTATTAGATTAAAAAGTTGCTATTGTCTTAAAGTCATAATTATGACAGTCATAATTTAGATTTTTTTTATCTCATGATTATGACTCGCATCACAACTTGGACTTATGTCATAATTATGATTTACAAAAGCGTGTTTGTCTTATGCAGTGTAAATGGGCTTCCAGACGACGGCATGAAACTGTAGCTCAGAAAGGGTTAAACTTCTATAGGGTTGATGAGAGTTGGTCATGTTGGTTCTTCTCCAGTCACGGGAACGCAGGGAATATGATCTGATCCAACAAACACAGACACACAGATCATCCAAACGAGGAAAGCAGACGACAAGGATCCAAACCGGGAATACCTGGAGTAATCCACGGAAGACAGACTGGAGTTCGAGATCACTATTCCCTTCATTACTCCTCTATTAACATGTTCACTTTACAGAGTGAATTTTGATCATTCAGATCCGGCCCACATCCGGTACGTGTGGAATCCACATGTGGTCCGGATCTGGGCCGACACTATGTTGCTGTCTGGGATCTTTTCTAACTGATCCAACTTACATATTTTGTTAAACGGACAATCAAACCTACGAAAAGTCCCATAGACTTTCATTGAGGGGGTGAAAATTTTGCACATTTAGACTTAATCGTGTATTTAACCCTATATGGTGCTGTTCGCGTATTGGTAAAAAAATACCAATTTTCTCAATGAAATGATTGTACTATATTTTTTATTTAATATTTTGTAATTTTAGGGGATTTTGTGGTAATGATTATATTTATGCAGTAGTTATAATCTATTTATTTACTTTATGAGCTCAGACATGAAAATGTAATTTTCAACTTAAACTCGTAAATCTTGAATGCTTTGGATCACAGACTGAAGTTTAATCTTTTTTAAAAACGACACTTGGCAGATTATTGCTGAAGTGGAAATAGTTTTAAACGGGAGCTTTAAAAAGTTATCAAAATGTACATTTATTGTTATGAAAAATGCACAAAAATACCATTTTAAATTTTTATATGAAATATTTATTTTCAAAAACATGATTTACTTTAAAACTGCAAGAACATCAAAGCCATAAATCTAAACAAGTTGTGTTCCAAATTTGAGCTTGATATATCATATGTTGTTCGGCTGCAGTACCAAACGCTTCCACTAGAGGAACTTCGTCTGCAATTCATTTCCATTTTTTGACCGCGAGGAGCACAAGTGTGACTATTGTTTTCAGGACCATTTAACCTTTTCATATCATGTCCATGATTTTTTGTGTGTTCAAAGAGCAAGTGCTGAAACCTTTACCAAGTTTCGTACCATTCCGATGAAGAAAAAAAAAGAAAAAAAACTCTTTGGGTCAAAAATGACCGAAGAGCTCCAGAAGGTTGAGCTGTCTATCACTAGCAAAGCTTAATGATCCTAGGATAAGATGCTAGTTCAATCATGCTAACGACATGCTAAATCATGTTAGCAACATGTTCATTTGTGTTAGCAACATGCTAAAACATGCTGGCAATGTGCTAAATCATGCTAGCAATATGTAAATCTATGTTAGCTTTGTGGTAAATCATGTTAACAACATGCTAGCAATATGATAAATCATGTTAGCTTTTGTTAGCAACATGCTAAAACATACGGTAACACTTTATAATAACTGCACGCTATTAATCATTAGTTAAGCATTAGTAAACAGTTAATTCATCATTTATAAAGCATTAATAGACATTAACAAGCAGTTTATAAATACAGTTATAAATGCAGTATTCTTAATTTATAAGCATATCTATAATGTGTTTAATAATTGTGTTTTCATACTTAATTAATGATCAATTTATCATTGCTAAATTAAGTATTTCATTATTTACAAACCGGTTATTTAGGAGTTGTCAGTGGTTCATAAGATCACTTAGAAAGTGTAAGTAAATTATTAATAAACTGTTTAAATACATATTATTATTCAGACATATAGTAATAGTTACTTAGTGTGTTAATAAATGGTTTATTAACATGTATTTCTACTGTAATTCAGGGTTAATTCGGGTAGTTATAAAGCATTTAGTAGTGGTCAGTTCACTATGTATGTGAGCTAATCTAAAGTGAGGACTAGTTATGCTTTGTAAAGCATTTATAAAGGAGATTTAAAGACTCAGTTTTCTTCTAAACAGAAAAAGTAAACAAATACAACACAGCGATACAGAACATAAAAATATGAACAGCCTTTAAATCTTCTTTATAAACGCTTTACAAAGCATAACTAGTCCTCACTTTAGATTAGCTCACAAACATAGTGAACTGACCACTACTAAATGCTTTATAACTACCTGAATCTACTACATTTACTTACACTTTCTAAGTGATCTTATTAGCCACTGACAACTCCTAAATAACCGGTTTGTAAATAATGCAATACTTCATTTAAAAATGATAAAGTAATCATTAATAAATAAAGAAAATACAATTATTAAACACATTATAGACATGCTTATAAATCAAGAATACAGCATTTATAACTGTATTTATAAACTGCTTATTAATGTATAATAATGCTTTATAAATGATGAATTAACTGTTTACTAATGCTTAACTAATGATGGAGCTATTGAAGAAAAAGCTCTGTAAGGAACAGTTAAAATAAAAATAATAAATAATACAATTTAGATGTAAATATGTAAACATTTAATGTTTTATTTAACTTGATTTCTATATTTTGCTTTAATTCCTTTATTTTTAATTGTTAGTTTGTAACATTAATATTGTTTGTATTTAACAAAAAGCAAAAACTGCGCGCGCCCGATTAGCGAAAAATATGGGGGAAAAGCATAGCCCTTTCTTGAAAAATTAGAAAGCTGTAAAATATGTTACTATTTGTAAACGTTTTATTGTTTTATTTATCTTTATTTCTATCTTTTGCTTTAATTCCTTTATTTTTTATATTAAATGTGAATTTGTAACATTATAATTATTTTTAGTTAAATTTAGTATATTACGTAGGCTAATGTGTAAACATTTTGATGTTATATTTAAGTTCATTTCTATCTTTTGATTTTCATTCCTTTATTTTTATTATAATATCAATTGATAACTAACTGTAACGTTTTTATTATTTTTATTTAACAAGAAAGTAAAACCTGCGCGCGCCCGGTCCGAGGGGAGTGTTGCTGGAGGCCGGCGAGCGCGTTCACGCTTCTGCGCATGCGCGTTTGAACGAGGGGAGGGAGGTAAACAAGATGGCGGCAGCCTTGAAGAAGCAGCAGCGGTGAAGAACAGACGCGAGAAAATACACGAATGAAGAGCAGAACAGGAATATAGCTTGAGTTCCAGTCCGTCGTCGAGCTGTGCTGATGAGAGCAGCTTCAGGTCAGTGTGTTTGATGAGCTTGCTCTCTGTCAGAGATGTGTGTTAGCCGCAACCGCTAACCGCTATTGATAAAACACTCGTTTCCATCGACACAAACATCGCGTTTGTCACTCGAATCCCTCACATTACACGTCGGATAACACGCATTTACCCAGCACGACGAGCGAGTGTGTGTGCGAAGCTGCGTGCTGTGTCGATTATCCGCATTACATGATCAGATGATCGATCAATCATCAAACATCTGATGTTTCATTCTATTCACTTCATATCGTGTCATTTCCGCCACATGAGGAAAACATCATGCTTTAAATCATAATTAGAATCATAATTCTGACTTTTAATATGTCATAACGATGATTTAGTGTCATAATTTCGACATTTTGATGTCATAGTTATAACCCAAAAATCTAAATTATGACTCAGTAAGCTATAATTATGCCTTAATGTGTAATAATTTCGAGTTTTTATCTCATAAAAATGACTTTTTATCTTATAATTAAGATATTCCAAAGCACATTTTGTTCTTTTATGTGTCAGATATGGACTTCCATACCGGTTGCGGGATGGCATTTCTGGATTGTGTGTTTATTTATCTCTGTTTTATTATGTTTACTCGATCAAAACAGTATTATGGTTCATAAATGTTGTCAGACTGTATGATTATCATAATGATGTTCATAAACTAGGCTGTACTGTTTACATGATGCTCCAATGAATGCCATTGAACTATAGTAGCATATCCAGCTGTCAGTGTAATATAATATAATTAATGTATTTTCAATCGTTTAAATGCCAAAATTCAAAGGGAAGCTTTCAATTAATACTGTGAATAATTAATATTATATAAATATGGATAAAATATGAGTATTTAGTTTATTTTACGTTACTTTATTAATCGAATTTTTTACACACTATTATTCTGTGCTGTTTGATGTAGTATTTAAATCAAATTTGATATAATCTAATCAGTTTATTAAATTAAATCAGTTATTTTTAATTTTATTCAAATATTCATTATTTCAATCAAGGATTATGCATTTTATTTCATCATTATTTCAGTCCAATCTTATTTATTGTAATCAAATGTAGTTATTTAATCTTTTCTTCATTGTTTATGTATTTTACTGTGTGTTTCTCCACTATCTTGCGAACCCCAGTTTGGAATATAATTAATATGTGTGTCAGAAAATGTGCTTTCACAATTTAAGATGTTTAAGAAAAGGAAAATGATCCCATAATTTACTCGTCCTCAAGCCATCACAGGTGTATATGACTCTTCTTTCAGCCAAACACAATCATACTTATTAAACAATATCCTGGCTCTTCCAAGCTTCGTAATGAATGGAGCCTGATATTTATATTTCACACCGTATGAAACGGTTTCTATTTTTCTCCGACGTCGCGCTGGAACAACAAACACAAAGTGTGGCGATGATAATCTCAGGTGCTGTTTATGTGCTTTATTTAATGTTAAAAGCGTGTCGCCCACACGCTGTTCTGATTGGCTGACTCCGCCCACGCACTGTTCTGATTGACTGTGGGTTTTGATTGATTTTGACACATCTCGCAGTCACGTCTAGTGTGGACAGACACATTATTTGTCGCTGGAATCTTATCGCATCGCGTCTCGTTAGGACATTGAGGCCTCTTTCACCACTTCATCATGAGCAGATTGTCTCTCGAGGGTCTTTGATTAATCTTGCGTCTTATCTCTCTTTCTTGTAGGTCTTTATTTCGCATCTTCTACACGGATTTCCCATCATGCAGAACTGAAATCGCTAATCCTGGTTCCTGATCACGTGCTTCCGGAGCCGTGTTTCCCATCAGCCCAAAGTGGATTTGATCGTGTTCGCGCAGAGATGTCCAGAGATCCAGACGTCAGATAATCAAACCTTGTGACTAAAAACCAGGAAGCTATAAACCCCACCGTTTACGTTTCAGAGCTTTCGAGACACGATGCTGCGGTTTAACAGGCGTTTCTCGCTCGAGATGTTATTCTACTGACTGCTCTTCCCCAATCAGAACTGCTCCTCCGTTGCATCGGAATTCAGATATTCCCGACGACGAGCAATTGGGAAAGAGAGAAGATGAGCGTGGGCGGAGAACTCCAGCATCTGGAGTACCTGACGGAGAACGAGCTCATGGGGATGGACACCTTCATCCACCGCATCGACTCCACCGACGTCATCTACCAGCCGCGACGCAAGCGTGCCAAGCTAATCGGGAAGTACCTGATGGGAGATCTGCTCGGGGAGGGATCGTACGGGAAGGTGAAGGAGATGTTGGACTCCGAGACTCTGTGTCGCAGAGCCGTTAAGATCCTGAAGAAGAAGAAACTCAGGAGGATTCCCAACGGAGAGGCCAATGTGAAAAAGTAAGAGCTGCTTCCTTTCTTCCTTTGTCTTGAAGGCGTGACGTCTAAATTAAAGGCCCGTTCACACCTAGTTTGATCCAGTTCTGATCGCGATTCAGTTCGATATTGATTACATGAGACTTGATTGATTTCAGTAAGTTGTTCTGTATCTTTCAACATACCTTCTGATGTTCATCCATGTTTATTTACTATAGTAAATCAGAAGAGATGATCGGTTCTACATCCGTTAAGACGCATTAAAGAGCCACTATAACATCCAGTTCTATCTCGATTCAGTTCGATATTGATTACATGACACTAGGACTGGGCGATATGGCCAAAAAATTATATCTCGGTATTAATTGGTTAAATTATTTCACATCCTGGCCAATGATATCCTAGAAACACTGTTGATATTGAAGGATATGGAAACAAATATAGTGAATGTAATGTAGGCAATGCAATACATTATGTGCAAAAAGGTGGTTAGAATCAAATTACATTCTAACATTACAATCTAAAACAAAAATAATGTTTGTTTTTTAAATTGACTAAAGGCTAAACTAAAAATGAAAATAATTATATTAACCTGCGTTTAATTACCCCAAAAATATAGCCTTACTTGCAGGTTTAAAATTAAAGGCCCGGTCACACCAAGTTTGATCCAGTTCTGATCTCGATCCAGTTCGATATTGATTACAGTTGTTCTGTATCTTTCAACATACCTTCTGATGTTCATCCATGTTTATTTACTATAGTAAATCAGAAGAGATGATCGGTTCTACA
>FLSR01000471.1:29604-60784 GCA_900092035.1 Leuciscus waleckii
ACTGTATCACTTTCTGATATAATCAAACTAGGGCATGCCAATAAGTGCTGAATGATTGAATCAATCAATCAATCAATCAAATAATTTTCTGATACAATTATGCAATAACAATATTTATTAACATGCTAGTAAGTGCTTATTTGTAATTGGTTATTTTAGAAGTTGGTCATAAATTACAGAATAACTGAGTCCACATCAGTATACAATATAATACAAATATATAATAGTTTCAAAGTTGTAAAGTCTTAAAGTTAATATAAATGACAAAACATTAGGAATGTAACGATACCCTCATGTCACAATTTGATACATATCACGATACTGAACTCATGATACGATATTATTGCAATACTCTAAGACGTGGTAAAAGGATAACAAAAAATGTACTGTTGATTAAAATGCTAAATTTGATATTACATTGTGTGTGTAAATGAATAGGCTTGGACTTGGTGCTGGAAACCCAATGCACAGGACAATAGTGACACCAGAATAAAAATATTCATGATTCTGAAGCTGTAAATTCCGAATTAGTTTAGGTGAACATGCTTGCACTCTGTCACTGACTATATATATTTAAAACAATGGAGGCCACTTTTTACTGCTAACAGAAGACATTGCCATTATCAGGACCCACAAATATTCCCCCATTGCATTATTATATTAAACATTATATATAGTAGCTTAATGTAGTACTGCACTACAAATTCTGTAAACGTGAATTTTTTCTCACACAGAAATTAAAATTTTGAGCGAATTATACACCATACATATTGTCATTATCCAAGAAACATATTGATGCATTTTTGTATTGTGATATATTGTGACACGATATATTGTTACACCCCTACAAACCATACATGCTTTGTATAATTTATACAAAAATTCCATATTATTGTAAATTGGAAACTTGAGAATAAGCTAGTTTCTGAAAAGTCTCTTTCTGATACAATCATAGAAATATATATAGATAGATAGATAGATAGATAGAACAGTGCACAAACATCTATTAATTCTATAAAACTTTGTTTATAGACCCATAAAATAGAATCATAAGAATTTGTATTTGTATTTTAAAAAGTAAGCAAAAACTTTGATATCCCCACCCTCAGAGGTACTTACTGGCTGTATGCGGGCAGTGGTGCCATCATAACTTCCTCTCCTTCTCATTCTGAGAGACCTTTTAACAGCACCACCCGCTTCCAGAGTTCACACTGTTTATCCGAAGATACTTTTCCAAAACTGGAGCCTTTGAGAAGAGTTTTCAGCACCCTCCTTGCGATCCAGTTTGAAATGAACGCTGGCTTCTCTTAACTGGCATCTTCAGCAGTAACTAATGAGCCTGAGAACAATGGAGGACAAATGGGAGGAGAGAGTGGTTCCGCTTGACCTGGACCAAACCTGCCTGCTGTGGCAGCCACTTGTTCTTTGGGCTTTTTCAGCCATGTTTGCTCTGACACAATTAAAGCGGCTGCTCCCCTGTTTACAAGCTAATGATGATCGGCTCTCACAAGAACAACACCGGTTTAGCTGTTTAAAATCCAACAAGAGAACGAGAATGTCCTAAACTCACCCAGCAAGCAAACCCCACCTGAACTTTCTGGGTACACAGCCACAGAGGCAGTGAGTACATGTGCAAAACAATCTTTATTTTTTCAGTTTTGTTTGGTGACACTAGAATTATAGCACAGAAATTAAACACTTCAAAGGATGTGCACCAAAGACATTGTCAAGACATATATATATATATATATATATATATATATATATATATATATTTATCTAACACTCTGTAGCTGACTTAATACAAACATTTATAATAATCATTTATAACTGAAACAAGAAACAGCAAATTCTCTTCTCTAACATTCAACCTGTTGACAGAAAATTGTCTGAGAGAGTAATGATGTGATGTCAAAGCCAGTTCTGAAGAAGAATGTGTAAGAAATGTTGATAATGTCATACAGGAAAACATGTATAACCTATTACATAAGCTTCTCCAGTCAAAAATGCATTATCTGTATGTACTGTATGTACAGTTTGCATGAAAATGCACCTAAGAGAATGTTAAGATAAATGAGGGTTGAAGAATGATACAGTATGTCCACCCATGAGTATGTACGCACATGTGTATGCAGTGGTGTACAGTGTTTGAGTAAATGTAATAAGTTACTGTACTTAAGTAACTTTTTGCCTACTTTGTAGTTTTACTGAGTATCAAAGATATTAGAAACTTCTTCAAAGCCATCCATCGTTGATTAAAGTGCTCCACGCGGCTCTGGAGGGTTAATAAAGGCCTTCTGAAGTGAAGCGTTGCGTTCGTGTAAGAAAAAAAATTAATCTACTAAAATAACTAGCTTCAGCCAAACGGCCGTACGCATCGATTTACGGTGAAAGAGTAACCATTGAACTTGACGCATAGCGTAATGACGAACGCGGTTGCCCAGCCCTGTTTGTTTTAACCGCGAGAGGCGTCAAAGCTTACGCTAGTCCTACATACCACGTCATACATCGTCAAGTGTTAATCTTTTGGCGTAAGTCGACTTGCGTACGGCTGTCTGCCGGAAGCTAGTTATTTTAGTCAATAATTAGTTTTAAATATGAATATTTTTCTTACAAGAACGCAGCGTTTCACTTCAGAAGGCCTTTATTAACCCCCCAGAGCCGCGGTGATTACTTTTATTAGGGATGGATGTGCTTTGATGGACTTCCAAAAACAAAAACCTTTTCACTCCCATTAAAAAGCTTGAAAGCTTATATTTTTTTAAATATAACTCAGATTGTATTCGTCTGAAAGAGTAATGTCATATACACCTAGGATGGCTTCAGGGTGAGTAAATCATGGGCTAATTTTCATTTTTGGGTGAACTATCCTTTTAAATGCCCTAAATGAACTAAGGCCTTATAACTTGTAACTTTACATTTTACATTTACATTTACATTTACATTTAACAACCAGCTGGATGTCAACCAATCTGGCTTCAAGAAAGGGCATTCAACTGAGACTGCATTACTGTCAGTCACAGAAGCCCTACGGATCGCAAAAGCTGCTTCAAAGTCTTCAGTCCTCATTCTCCTGGATCTGTCTGCTGCCTTCGACACGGTGAATCATCAGATTCTTCTGTCCACCCTCTCATCACTGGGCATCACAGGAACTTCACTCCACTTGTTTGAGTCCTATCTCACAGGTAGGTCCTTCAAGGTCGCATGGAGAGGTGAGGTATCCAGAGCACATCAGCTGACCACAGGTGTTCCCTAGGGTTCAGTTCTTGGTCCCCTCCTCTTCTCCATCTACACCACATCACTGGGACACATCATACAGGCACACGGTTTTTCCTACCACTGCTATGCTGATGACCCGCAGTGGTAGGAAAAACCGTGTGCCTGTATGATGTGTCCCAGTGATGTGGTGTAGATGGAGAAGAGGAGGGGACCAAGAACTGAACCCTGGGGAACCCCTGTGGTCAGCTGATGTGCTCTGGTAACTTGTAATGGAGTCATTTTCACTATATCTGTACTTTTCTCAAGTATGGTTTTCAGATACTATTTACACCTATGTGTGTATGCACAGGCTTTTTTTTTATCTTTTTTTATTAGATTTTAACATAGAGATTGCCTACTTGTCTAATGATAGGTAGCACTATAATGAAAAAAAAATATACACTTTAATATACCATCAGAAGATACAACACCTTTTCCAGAAAGCAATTGAAACAGTTATTGGAACGCAAATCCTTGAAAAAAAAATAACTATAAATATGCATAAGATGCATTTATGCTTGTAGCTCCTTAAAGATGCTTCATCCATTTGTCCAAACTGCTTGTCCTCTGTAGGGCCACTGGAGCCTATTCCAGCATCTCAGGTCATATGCAGAGAAATACCCTGAATGGATGCAACAAAGGGAAAACACACAAACTACATACAGGAAGGCCAACTGGCTCAGCCAGGACTCAAACTGGGGGCCTTCTTGCTGTGATTGCAATGCTACATACATAGTCATCAAATATTTTCTCCTTACAAAAACTTTGGAAAAAGGGTTAAATGGTTTAGCTTGATTAATGCAGTACACAATACAATATATGTAAAAAAAGAAAAGAATTAGTAAAATTAAGCAATTAATGTAGGAAAACAAATATCAATATTACTTACATATGCCATACGTAAAGCAGATTTTGCAACATTAACAATTATACCAGTACAACATTACGCTTTGTTCAAACAATACATAAACAGCAATAAAATACAGTATGTAATGTATACATGTGGCAGGATCATACTTTGGCAATCACATTCATTAGCATATAAAGGTCTTTCGTGGTCTTGAAATTACCGTTTTTAAGATAACTTAGATACTCAATGCACAGTAAGCTGTGTATTGCCAAATGTAAAGGTTCAGAGAAATGAAACACTTTAAATCTTAGGTTGAGGTTGACTGACAATCAACCCTCTGCTCACCATTGGTTTGTGTCAGTTGTATGTTGGAGACCCAGCAGACAATGTGACTATATAGACCTGTGTTTTTTTCACTCTTGTCTTTATGTAGGATAGGACCTCTTCCAACATGGTCCACAACCTGCTCCTGTAGTTGGATCTGCATGGGATGAACACCATTGCCTGTGTACACTCCAACACGGTTGTGGGCAAGTCTAGGGAACATAGACAATAGAAGGCTTCGCAGCTCCTGTCGAAAAGCTTTGTTGAAGTAAAAATAAATAAAGGGGTTGTAGATATGGGAGCTTTTAGCAAAAGCGCAGGAAAGACGAATCTTCTGGTGCCATATACCAAGCGTCTTTGTGGAAGATAAACAGGAAGGAAACAATGGTGTAGGGAGCCCAGGCAAGGACAAAGCCCAAGCTTATGCAGAAAAACATCTGTTGAATACAAAGAAAAAAAAGTTTAACAACAACAACAACAAAATTGATGTCCAGTGAAAAGCATTTATTAGGGCATTTCAAGGCCCAGTATTATGGCAGACCCCTTTCTGACTGCAATAGTGGAGAAAGGTTTGCTACATCTTGATTGGATCTCAGTGGACTAACACAAACAAATGTCCAATCCCATCAGATAAGGATGCTAGTGTCATGGTCATGTTTGGCTTTATTGTGTTTTGATTCATGTTCCTGTGTTTCCTTTCAGTTTAGTCCCTGTCCCCTTAGTTACTAAGTCCCAGTATACTGATATATATTTGCAATGCAATTGCATTTCTGATATATACTCCCAGTTTGGTTCTGTTTGCTGTTGGTTATCATAATTAATAGTGTGTGGTTGGTGTTGCTCTTTTCTCCTGAGATACTCAGAGTGGAAACCTTTCGTTTATTAAAACTGTTTATTTATTTTCGGAGTAATTTGTATTTGGGTTACAAAAATACTTTGTGAAAGCTTGGACAACTGCCAGACACCTCATAGAAAACAAGAAGACTTCTAGTTCCAAGCCCGCAAAGGACTTATCAGTAGTCGCCCTTCTGGGTGATCATGGTTTCACCAAGTGTGCAACATGTTCCTGGAACAACATTCCAGTCAACCAATCAGATTTGAGGGACAAGTTTACAGTTTATGTCAAGTTTAGGCTTATAACCAGGGTTAGGTGCTTCTACATCAGTGTTATTCACCTATCATTTCCCTCTGATCTTAGGGAAAACGTATTGGTAGGGATGGGGTTAGGATTACATTTCGAGGATCAATAAAATATATTGACCCAGGAATATGTTGCACTTGGCAAAGATGACCATGGTTTCTCTGAGATGGTCCTCACTGCAGAACACAAAATCCGGGGGAGGAGTTGGATCCAATCCAACTCCTCCCACCTTACATATACCTAAAGCCTGTTTTATGCTTCTGCGTCGAATCGACGGCGTACCCCCGCGGACCCCTCTGCGTCGACGCGACCCCTCCGCCGTAGCTTGACGTGCACCTCCAAAAAATTGTAACTACGCGTCGCGGTGACGCAGACCGCAGGGGCTGTGATTGGTCAGATTATACATCATTTCCGGAGTAAAATATATTAAAATAGAAAACAGTCATTTTAAATTGTCATAAAATATGTTTTGTTTTATTGTTTTTTATATACTAAACACAGCCTTGGTGAGCAGAAGAGACTTCTTTTAAAAACATTAAAAATCTTACCGATCTAAAACTTTTGACCGGTAGTGTATATGTATATATTTATATATATTCTTTTCTTTTTTTTGTTGTTGCTAGAAATAAACTTCAATCAATCAAATCAATGTTTGTTTTGAAAAAAAGTTTGTTGTTTATTTACAATACAATGTTCACGGGTACATCATGGATATCAAGTAATTAACCAAGTCTGCCACGGGACACTACATGATCCTGCCATGGCACCGTGGTCGCACCCATTTTGTAGCCCAACCCGGTGATCTGTTGGTTTGCACCCGAAGATAAAATCTTTAAAGTCACTGCCAGTCTCTGAGCGAGGTCAATAGGCATACTGTGTGTAGTCTGATGCTGTATTAACGGCCTAAACCTACCCATCTCCACCCCCTGATCCCTAAACCCACCCCTAAACCTACCAATCTCCACCCCCTTAGATCTGGATCCAACTCCGCCCCCTGGATCTCATGTACTGCAGTGAGGTGCTACTGGTTTCTGTCATTCATCCATATCAAAAATAATTCCCATAGTTTTGGTCTGGGAACACCATAAACCCTTAAATCCATGAATGTTTCGCCAATCATTATTACATATTAGGGTCTTTAGAGACCCAGATCTATATCTAACACGGATGGATCTCTTTCAGCAGATGTTTTATACTATCATCACTGTCCTCGTCAGAGCTCATTACATTCAGCATCTGGATCATATTCGCCCTCTCAACCATATTCTCAAAACTATCATTTTCAACATCAACCTTTTGATTGCTGACAGCTTCTTCACCAGATCCACCATCAAGTGACAGTGACGGTAATATTTGATTGCGTTCAGTACTTGATTTGCAGTAAATCACTAAGACATTTCAAGTTTTGCTGATGATACTCGCTATTCTTTTATTTTCTGCCTGCAGTAACTATGAGTGAAACGTCACTTCATCGTTGTGTATCAGACATTGCCACCATGTACAATAAAGGTGAATTGCACTTATTCGGTCATCAAAGATTAAATTATTGTTGTGTAGAAAATATATACGTACACTGTTACACACCTCAGGTCATTAGTGACCCCATACAATTTTTTACAAAAAATAAATGGGAAAAGGAGGAATTATATTTTATATTTATATTATTTTATATTTTTATTATTGTTTTATTATTATTTTATTATTGTTTTCTTGTTATATGGTTTATAATGAATTGCTTCAGAAATACTAAAAAGGTTGATGCTAACTTTAAAAATTGAATGAGAGGAGGGTAGTGAATGATGTCCCGGGTCACTAGAGACCTGAGGTATGCGTTTAAGGGGAAAATTCTTAAGGAAATCTGGATGCAGCAGCAGTGGCTGAAACAAAGAGATTCCACAATGATCTATCCAAATCTATTCATGACTATTCCCTGAGTCCAGGGAACACTTGTCTCTTTCATCAGATCATTCTGATTCAGCTGCCAGCTTTTCAATCTCCTCCCATGCAACCGCTACCCTCCAACAGCAACATACTGTTAGTACTGACAGCCCGCAGGTACCTGTTAGTTATCCCAGTATATTTTTCTGTTGATATGAAAAATCGGGTAATTTTAGCAATATAGCATGTGAATTATGTATATGACATATATTATTACAATGTTATGATGTAATATAACTATATGCCTTTCTCCACTGACGTGCTAAGTTGTTCAAAGTGTTTCTAGGATGCTGAGTTTTAGGGGGCAGCTGGCTTACTCTGCATGAGACATGGAACGGGAACATGGTTTGTGTAACAATAACACATTATTAGCTGTTTTATCACATAGTCAAGCAGAAGGCTAATCATATAAATTACTGCCATGTGTCCGACGTGGAGAGCGATACACAAAACGCATTAGCCTACCATTCTGATACATCCACTGTAGACAAGCCTGTATAATTCACTCTTCCTCTTCTTCTGAATCAGTTTCTGGTTCAAACACAAATGGCTGAATTTAAACTTGCCATTGTGCAGCTTTTACTACAGTAATGTTGACGAGTGGATCTGTCATGATCCCGGTGTTGTTCCCCTGTCTTGTGTTTTAGACTTTTAAGTTGAAGTGTCCTTTACCATTGTTTCTATGTTCATTTCCTCTATTCAGTTCCTGTTTTACTTGTTTTGCTGGCCTTGTTTGGCATAGTCACCTTCAATAATTTCCATATTTCGGGAAAAGATTTGAAGCATTAAGAGTGTCGAAAACAGCAGCATCATGAGGCAGGTCAAATTTACAGCAGCCATAAACTGTTGCAGCTCCGTTTTATCCATTAAGCACAAATAAAAGCCTGACAACGGTAAATGTGTTTAGTTTTCTGAAAATATAATTCAAACATTAAAATGTGGCAATAGATTAAGTGTAAAAATAATTAAAATAATACTAATTATAATACCAACAGAGTTTTTTTATTGCTGTTTTATGCAAGTAAATGGTGCTCTAATTATTTTATGGTTTGTATACTGTTTATGGCAGAATATATGATAACGATGCAACTTATTAAAATAAATAATGTTTTGCTAGACTTCTTCAGTCTTTACTGGATTCAGTGTGTGGCCAGCAACCCTCTTACTTATTTTCAAGTATTCCCATGGCTCTACGCACCTGAAGAAAAAAGATTTTTTGTCTATTTGGAGTGCAACTATTTTTCTTCTAGTTTACAGAATATATGACAATGTAATGCAGGCTATATGTTTATATATATATATATATATATATATATATATATATATATATATATATATAACATATACCTGTAAATAGTAAATGGACTTAAACTTCCCAAAATCCATAGACTAGTGGTCTGAATTCAAACATTCCAACATGGAAAGTAAAGCATTCACGTAACTGGAAAGAAAGTCAGGCTTCGTTTTTCGTTGATCACGTGTTTGTCTGAAATCAGTACCCGCTCCGGCAAGGAGCTTCATAAGAAATTGCGCTGCAAACTCGATACATGCTTTAAAGCTTCGGTGTCATACATATGTGACATAACTATTAAACAAAACTTCATGTGGATCCTCTTCTCTGTCGGCTTATTTGCCTGTTTCAACCGTTGCTGAATGTCTGACCGCAATGGCTCATCCGTCTGCGCCAAGGTAAACGATCACTCGAGGACCACACCCAAGATTATGATCAGTTATGATCAGTGCTGCTAACACATTAGCCTCCATGAGGCAAAATATAAAAGGTAATTGAAAGCACTTTTTTTTTCAAGACATTATTTCAAGTATTTATTCTAGTCTGCTCAGTCTTAATCAGAAGTAAGATTTAACCCATGCCTCCATTCATAGACCAAATTCAACCAAAAGATTGAAATTCTTTGAGTCTGACACCTTAGAACATTCAGCCATTCTTACACTCTCAACCAACTTTGTGAAGCTCAGTCCTATCACTGTCCATGGCTGGGGAAAAATACACAAAAAAATCATATTAGATTTATTTCCTTTACATTAATCAAATTTCCCATTACAAAAGCCAACAGTTTTGTCAAAAGTGAGATTTGATCCCACACCTCCATTCGGAGACCAGAATCCTCAAGATCTGAGAAGGTTTAAACTCCTTGCATTTGCCATTCTGATAATAACTCCTATCTTTGTGAAGCTCGGTCAAATCACTGTTCATGGTGGAAAAAAAATACAACAAAATAGTATAAGATTGCCTTTACATTAATTCAAGTTCTCATTACAGAAGTGGGATTTGAACCCAAGCCTCTATTCGGAGACCGGCATTTTCAACAACTAAGAAGATCAAAACTACTCGAGCATGGTGTCTTAGACCACTCAGCCATTCTGAGAATCACTGCTATATTTGTGAAGCCGAATCCCATATATGTCAAAGGTGAAAAAAAAAAATATATATATATAAGATTTATTACTTTTGCATTAATTCAAGTTCTCATTACAAAAGCTATTTGTCTGAAGTGGGGTTTGAATCAATGCCTCCATTTGGAGACCAGGATTCTCAACAATTGAGAAGGTTGATATTCCTTAAGTTTGGCACCTTAAACCACTCGGCCATCCTGACACTTGCAAGTAGCTTTGTTAAGCTCAGTCATATCACTGTCCATAGTGGAAAGAATACAAAAAATAATATAAGATTTGTTGCCTTTACATTAATTCAAGTTTGCAATACAAAGGCTCTTTGTCAGATGTGGGATTTAAGGTTGATATTCCTTAAGTCTGGCACCTTATGCCGAGTTCAGACTGCACGATTTTAGCCCCGATTTTGGCTCGCCGACAGGTTTTGAGAAATCGCCGACAAATGCCCGAAATCACAGGCAAATCGGTGCTGTTCACGCGAGTGACAATCACGCATCTGAAAGAGCAAAGACGCGATCTGAGAGAATCTCCGACGAGTCGCCGACGCCCGTGAGATATTTGGCATGCTAAATATCTGGACCTGTCCTGCTGTGTGAAAGTGTTCTGACTGAAAACTACATCGGCGATGACCGACAGCCAATGAGAGAGCAAGATACAGAGCAGCGGGGAGTTCGGGGAGGAGTTATATGAATTCAGACATGCCCTAAGTGCACTTGCGGCGTTCGCTTTAGAACATTCGCTTAGATCGTTAAAATAGGGCCCCTTATTTGCTTCTCAATACTTAAATTGATGCTTCCTCATTTTTTTCGCTCCTCCATCCTCCAGCCTGTGACCTGGAAACCGATGTAATTCAGCCATCTTGAAGCACATCTAAATTCTCTAATTGCACCGCGAGGAGGCGAGGAACGAGGAGTGAGGAAGCTTCCAGAGGAGTTATGAGCTATCACACACCTTGCTTTATCTTCACTATTTATTTATTTATTTATTAAATAACCAACATTTAACCAAACCTGATGTTGGATGAGAAGGCCTGGCTCATAGTCTCCGTTCTAATTCGTCCCAAATGTGTTCTATTGGGTTGAGGTCAGGACTCTGTGCAGGCCAGTCAAGTCCCTCCACACCAAACTCGCTCATCCATGTCTTTATGGACCTTGCTTTGTGCACTGGTGCACAGTCATGTTGGAACAGGAACATCCACAAACTATTCCCACAAAGTTGGGAGCATGAAATTGTCCAAAATGTCTTGGTATGCTGAAGCATTAAGAGTTCCTTTCACTGGAACTAAGGGGCCAAGCCCAACCCCTGAAAAACAACCCCACACCATAATCCCCCCTCCACCAAACTTTACACTTGGCACAATGCAGTCAGGGAAGTACCGTTCTCCTGGCAACCGCCAAACCCAGACTCGTCCATTGGATTGCCAGACAGAGAAGTGTGATAGCATGCAATATAGTGTACTTTGTGATTTGCACAGCTAGGGTGTTTCTTTTCTTTCCCCCATAGCTCATCCGTGAACTAGACACTCCAAACTTGTCTGATAAAAATGCAAAGACCCATGACAATACACAGACAAATCAGTCACTGTATAAACAAACAAACAAATTAACAAAAAGCTTCCCTCCATAGCCAAACAAAGCAGAAATTCCATGCTCAACTGCAGCAATGGTTGACATATGGGTGCAGAAAAGCACCAACGATGTTCACATTAAATAAGTACCAAAAAGTACCTACAATAACAACTACCACAAAATACAGCAGCAAGCGAACTTTGGACAAAATAATGAAAGTCAAGAGAGCAGGAAATCAGTTAATCCAGAACTATATAAATGTAACAATGCGGAGGCACCTATTGTATCTGTTTCGTTCTTATTCTTCTTCTTCCGCCATGGGAGTCTATGGCAGCCCATAGAAGCGTTTGCGGGAAAGTTGTAACGGTTTGACATTCTGATAGAGGACACTCCCAACATTAAATACACCAATTTTGGTGTGTCTAACTCATTCCCTCTAGCGCCACCACCTGTCCAAAGTTTCACTGTTATTTACGCTAATAACATTTCGAACCGTATGGCCAATCAACAAAATTGACTTTTTCCTCTGATTCCTGAGCTCATGTCGATTCGATTGCACCCTATGATGTCATTTTCCGTCATAAAAATATGGCCCCCATTTTGAATTTTCCGAAAAAGCTACTTTTTCGAACTCGTCCTAGACGGTTTGTCCGATTTGCACGAAAATTAAACCAGATCATCTTCAGGCAGCGGTGACAAAAAGTTATGGAATTTGAAATTGATTCGTCAAACCGTTTTCGATAAACGCTCGAACAAATTTTACGTAGGGCTTGCAAAAACAGTCGTAAGGCTGTATCTTCGCAACGCTTTATCGTATTCAGACCAAACCTGGTATATGTCATCACAAGCATGACCTGAGGCTACATGATGCGTTTCGGCGCAGCGCCACCTACTGGTCCCGAGATATGAAAAATTTCTATTTTTGCTTATAACTTCTGAACACTTTGTCCAAAAATCATAAAATTGGTCTCGTTAGATTCAGGGCGACATGCTGAGTCCACTGATATCCAATTTTACCATATCGGCCATTTTGAATGTCGGCCATTTTGAATTTTGTGCTAAAATGCTGTATCTTAAGAACGCATGAACGGATTGTTACGAAACTTGGTATGGGTCATCAGCACGATGTCCTGAAGGAGCCTGACAAGTTTCGAAACAGCGCCACCTAGTGGGTAATCTTTTTATTCAAATGCTTATAACTTTGGGTGTGGTCGACATATTTTCACGAAACTCATCTAATTAGACTCCTGAATCCTTGCCGAGTCCTACGACACCAAACATGCTAGGTTTTGCCTTACGGTTTGTGTAGCGTTGTCATTTAGCGCTTAAGAAACATTTGGCTATATCTTCGAAACCGCTAGTCTGATCGAGACGAAACCACCGTCAGAAGTTTGAAAACATAGGTCGATAGCTATACGCCAATGCCCAAATGCAAAAATATTGATAGTAAGGGGTAGTAAAATCCAATCAAAGTCATGTGTCAGTCATCTTTTACATTTTTTTTCATATAAATGTCTATAACTCCAAAGCAAATTGAGATATTTTCACCAAAATTGACACACATATGTATGGGCTCACTCCGAGGACACATAAAAAAAATGGTGGGACTGAGCCTCTTGGTGGCGCTATAATAGAACAAAACATGAAATTCCCATTGACTTCAATACAGTTTTGTGAAATAAAATGCTATACTAAACAAATGCATTGGTGTTATATTACAAAACTCAGAATGTGCCATCAGAACCATCCCCTGAAGGTACTCAAATTATTTCAAGATAGCGCCACCTTTTGGTCAAAAGTTATAACAAAAATGTCAAAACTGCTAATAACTTTTGAATACATCGGCCTATTGAAATGCAACTGATCTTAATAGATTCCTTGGGTCAAGCCGATAACATAGATACCAAGTTTTCCTTATTTGGCCGAACTTCCTGTCCGCCATCTTGATTTTCATTCAATACCTACTTTTTCGAACTCCTACTACACCGTATGTCCGATTTTCAACAAAATCGAATTGTATCAGTCACAGACTGTGCCGACTAAAAGTTATGGATTTTGTGTCGATTGACAAAACCGTTTTCGTATAGCGCAGCAGCAAAGTTGAGGCATGATGCTAAAAGCACTATTCAGGCTTTATCTCTGCAATGCCTTGACATATTGACACCAAACTTTGTATGTGTAATGTCACTTCACTCTGACCACATCACATCAGTTTTGTAACTGCTCGACCTATTGGTCAAAAGTGATAATCAATTAAATCATATTTTTTTGATCATTTCAAATTCAAGATCATATTCATGCACACGCCAGATCCCACTCCCCCTCGCGCACGTTACAATCACATGCACACGCCTGAAGTTCGCAGGTGTGTCGTGTGTTGGATTGTACGAAGCGTGATGGCGGAGAGAAAATCTACTAACAAGTCCATGGTGTTGATTGATGCTGAAGAGATGGCGCGGACGCGTTCACATAAAATCTGGTGAACACACACTGATTAGCACGACCTCGATGGGAGGGTGCTCGCTTGTAGTGGGGGCGGGGCAGCGAGTTGTAAACATTAAACATTTTGGCTAAGTCTACCCAATCTGCCAGACTTGCCGACTGCAGCTTTAATTACTGTTTATATGATTTTTCAGCCATTTCGCCTAAAATCCTCTTTAAATGTCTTTAATTGCTCATTGTCGCAGTTGGTCTGACACTTTCAGCAATGTTGGCATGTCTTGTCGTCTTATTCTGCTTGGCCCCGGTAATTGCTGCTTGCAGCTATATTTATTATTATTTTTTATATGCAGCAGCAACCAATCCCTGTGTCAATCAGGTTGTTAATCGTTGTTCCCACTTGTGAGCAATTACATTAAGAAAGAGAGAGAGACATGGAAAATAGTTGCACACAAAGCACACTCTCCCCACGCCTCTACAACACAAATCTAAAAACACCCCAAAATATATCTACACGTTTATATGGTTCACAGAATTTGTAAAATCATCTACTATGTACTGCTGAAGATCCCATATATCCAGAACTGGGTTGAAGTCCCCACTGACCACAGGCACAGTGTTTATAGCTGTCAAATAATAAAAGCTGTCTTTAAAGCACATCGCTCTCTGCCTTATGGTTGTACACATTGACAAGAGTTTACAATATAACAAAGAGACAACAGAAAAGGACTGTCCACTGTAATGCTCATCAGGGCATGCATGCCAAATTAAACCAGAAAACAATAAATGTAAAATATTATTCATAAATGTACATCATATAATATAAAATAGTAGAGATGTACTGTTCTTAAATAAAAATAAAAACGTCGTGATTAATAAGTACTTAAATTTGTTTTTGCAGCTTTAGGCAGCTTTTGCAGCCCTGTAGATTCAAATTTACTTTGAAACCAGAATTTTAACTTTTTATTTCATCAGATAGGTTGTAACCACATGGGTGAGTAAATTATGACACTTTTCAATTACTTGAGGAACTCATTTTAATTAAAATGGCATTGTAGTAATTGTACATGGTAACAAAATGCATCACTGTGTATACATAATTATACAATACAATAATTATACATGATTTACTTATATAATGATGTTTTCATTTAAATGTTTTCATTTCATTTCATTTAATGGTTTGATTCATAGTTTGATTGATAGGTAGGCATTTTCAAAATGGATCGGTACAACTTTGCTATGCAACTTTGCAAATTTTTTATTACAGCTATATTACACATTAACAGAGAGTTAAGCTAATAATAATAATAATAATAATAATTATAATAATAGGTCCCATTTTACATTTGTAACTGATTTATAAAATGATTAAAGGTAATATTTTTGTATTAAAATATCCAAAAACCACTTGCACAGTGTTATATATTTCTTTAAATTGTGTACTTACATTATCCTAACCCAGACAGCAACATAGTGTCGGCCCAGTTCCGGCCCACATCTGGCACGTGTTGAATCCACATAATAATTCGTTACATTTATATAGCGCTTTTTTCTGAGAGCTCAAAGCGCTTTACATAGAAGGAGGGAATCTCCTCAACCACCACCAATGTGCAGCATCCATCTGGATGATGCGACGGCATCCATACTGCGCCAGAACGCCCACCACACACCAGCTTACTGGTGGAGAGGAGACAGAGCGATGAAGCCAGTCAGTATGAGGATGATTAGGAGGCCATGATAGACAGAGGCCAAGGGGCAAATTTGGCCAAGATGCCGGGGTTAACCCCTACTCTTTTTCGAAGGACATCCTGGGATTTTTAATGACCACAGAGAGTCAGGACCTCGGTTTATCGTCTCATCCGAAGGACGGTGCTCTTTGGCAGTATAGTGTCCCCGTCACTATACTGGGGCATTAGGACCCACACAGACCACAGGGTGAGCGCCCCCTGCTGGCCTCACTAACACCTCTTCCATGTACATGTACCAGATGTGGCCTGGATCAGGGCCAACACTATGTTGCTGTCTGGGAAATGTTTCTAAGAATTTGTCAATTCAGAGAAATTCACAATTTTAAGTAGTAATAATATACTGTAGCTCAACATGATGAAATGTTAAATTATGATCATATTCTAATGTTGATCTAGCTTACTGCTAGTCTCATACAGCCAACAAACCAACACATATAATAACATTATAACTTCCAATACACTCAAATGCAGTTTAGTATGATAGTGTAGACCAAGTGAAACAGCGCTGTGTTACCTCACACATTCGTCAAATAAACTGACCTGTGTGAGTTGTAATTCAGCACTTGCGGGTATTTCGGTCAGTAGAATGAAATGTCCTCATTCCTTTATATTCCCCGGGACTCGCGTGTGGCGCTGATATCTGTCTCTCACTGTCACTCTCTTCATGTTAAAAAACATCAATGTATTCACTCATCCATAAACATTATTTCCCCATAAACATTATTAGATCCATCGGCATGACGACAAGTTCCATGATTCCACGCTCATTTACTGCATCATCAATCTACGCCTTTGTTATTGTTTTGAAGAGGTTAGCGACCCCTAATGGCGAAAAAATACAGATTGTGGCTTTAAGTATTTAAGTAGACTTTTTGTAGAATTTCAAAAGCCATACAAAAGTTTGAGACTGTCACATTTTTTTGGGAGTAGGCCTATATTCTTGTGGCAAGCAGGACAAGTGGAAGCATTACTAACGAGCGTCACCTGCGCGCCACACCAGCCTCGTATCTCACGGAGGAGCTACGGAAGCCAGTGTGTCGCGCAGGTTACGCTTGTAATCACGCCACCGGCCTAGCGCCGTTCTCTCACGGCCCTCGCCCTCGTCTTAATTCTAATCCCAGAATTTTTATTAAATTGTTTGAACAATTCATCTTCCTGTCAATTGTCGGATTGTCTGTAGAAATGAGCAGAGACTGTCTGAAGCAACAGACACTAGTGTTGCCAGAGTTTTTGCTTGTTGCCATTATGTCACTTTCCAGTTGTTTAAATGCCATTGTGATGATGGGTGTGGTCAGAGGACATCCTTGACTGAGTTTTCTGTAGTTTTTAATGGAGTGGTTGACCTTTTGGAGGAGATTCTCCAGAATACTGAAGTCCTTTGGTGGTATAGGGGTAATATGTTTAAGAGACGTAAGTGATGAAAGACTTCGCATGAGGAAAGACATCCTGATTTTTTGGGGGCATTTTGCTAAAGTCACACAAATACGACTACTGCGTACTACCCTTTTTCTTTTCCTAAATGATGGCGTTAGAAACACTTTAAGGCGTTTGGCTAAAATCTGAGACAATATCAAATAGTCAACATTGAAGGAATGCGTTCTGTCTGAAGTAAGCAATGATTTTACAAAATGTTCAGGAACATGTTTAGACTTCAGCATCATGTTGTAGTTTATCTTTAATATTTCTGTCATTGGAAGGTCATTTTTCTTGTAGTCACAAACTCTGAGATTATCAGGAGTTTGTTCTTGTGAGTCAGGCAAAGATCTAATGGCACTAAGGATTTCTGCACCATTTATTTTCCCTGCTCTTCTGTCTGGTTTTCCACTGTATCTAAATTCACTTAACAATGAGGCAACTTCCGGCACTGCAATTTCTAGCAGTAATGAAACTTTTATATCTAAAACTAGAGGATCATGATCAGAAATTCCCTTGTTTCTCGTTTTTGCTTGGTAAGTTGCACAGTTTGTGACAAAAGTTACTGTGGTGGTTGTCATGAAAAACATATCCAACCTTGACTCTGATTCTGAGATCGTGTGAAGCGTTCTTCCGTTGGATGCCTTAATGCAAATATATCTTGAGACTCAGAGAATCTGTGAAATCTTCTAGAATGCTTCTAAGTGAGGAATGGTACGTTTGATCTGCTGACGATATCCTATCAATAGTTGGGTCCAGTAAGTGTTGAAGTCCCCACCAACCACAAGCACACCTTTAGTGTTAATAGCTCTCAAATAGTCTCTCAATCTGTACAGCATATGTCTGTCTTCCTTGTGGTTGTACACATTAACAAGAGTATACAACTGACAAGAGAGACGACAGAAAAGGACAATATAGCCTCCACTGTAATCCTCATCATGGCATATGTAGCGAAATATTGTTTCATTCCTTATCAAGATAGCAACTCCTTTGCTGCGAGGATGGTGGACAGTGAAGAAAGACCTCCAGCCTTTTATGTTCTCTAGTGCTTTGTAAGACTGAGGTCCAATGTGTGTCTCTTGTAAAAAGACAATATCAGCCTTCAGTTTGATGAGTTCATCTAACACAAGTTGGAGTTTGGAGCTTTTTTCTTTTGTGAACCTGATTCCCATAGTGTTCCAAGAGACAAAACGAAGTAGCTGATGTTTTGATGGTTCCATTATTTATATAATGCTCTGGAGAAAGATTCACACACAGAAAAAAAATACAATTAATTTAAGATTATAAGAATGTCATGTCATGTTAAAATGTACACTAATACTCTAAATGCACATACAATTAATCTAAAGAGTCCTTCGCCGTTAAAAAAAAAAGATAACAAATCACAACCAACATACTTGTTACTAATACACTTTCTTATTGATGATTTAATGAAAATCACAATAATAATATTATTCAATATTTATATATTTCATACTGACATAATAATGAATGGAAAATCCTTTTGGACACTCTTTATCCATCAAATAATTTAAAGAATTCCAATTTGTTACAAATCAAACAAACAAACAAGAACAACTCAGTCTTAGATGATAAAAAATGCCTCATAATCCTTAGACACTATTTGAGTAATCAATAAAAAAAAAACTCCTATGACTTAGTCATGACAGCATTTTTTTAATTAACATGTCACAAGCAGAGTTTGGGTCTTAGATCAATCAGAGTATCTGTCTACTTAAAATTTTGTATTTTTATAAAGCACACTTTATGATTTGATGTTAAAACAAGGACTTCCACCTACCCTATACACTTAAAACAGACAAAATAGTGTGTATAAAGCAATAATGGTTTCCTATGGGTTGAGTTCACATTATATGGATTGATTTGTAAAAAAAACAAATTAACAACATTGTTTTGTGTTTGATCACATACTGCAAACTTACATAATATTATAAAATAACTCACACTCACCTTTTTGAAGCTTGGTGATTGTAAAAAAAACTCTGCATAAAAGATTAAGAATGGCGTTGTACGATGACACTCAATTGTTGACGAGATTCAGTAATGAATTCCTTTCACTTAACCTTTAGAATGAGAATGTTAAAGACGGATGCCACTCCCTAAGGAAAGGTACATGAGTCATGCAACAAACATTTGCATTGTGAAATATGATCTTGATAAAGGGACATGGTGTGACACTGTGTACATTTGCATCAGTATTTGAATATATGCAGATTTAGACACTATGACCAAAAGTAGGATCGTGAATACTCTTCTTCAGTCAGAGAGAGACTGAGTTGGCTTCAAAGAACAATATAGGTATGGATACAACAACAACTTCTTGTAAAAATTGAGAAAGCCAACATACTGTTGTGCTATTTAAACTTAATGTGCACTAACATTATAAGTGCACCCCAGGAAACATTTTAAAATAATAAAATAATGCAGTCCATGCAATTTTACATGCATTTAATATAAATTAAAATGCTTACAAATATCGTTAGACGTTCGATTCATATGATCATGCACTTCTTAAAAATCTACAATGTCATTAAACTTCAGGTCATATATTACCTAATGCACTTTTTTTTTTTACATTTAATATGTACAAATTTGTGAGACAGAATCTAGAAACAGGTGGAACTGGATACAGCACAGACCACAACAAAAAATGTTTCCAGGTGACTCCAATAAGTGACAAATCCGCTGGGACATGCTTATTGCTCATCATGAGCATCCCTATGCCCTACTCCCTTCGAAGGGCAGACGGCAGAGCCCCAGAGAGAGGTTAGTTTTTTGAGAATTTTTGAATGTAAGAACAAAAAGATAAACAATGCAATTTATTTTCATAGACTTTGTATAGCTCAAATTTACCAAGGGTTCCTAAATATGTTATTTAAATTAAAACACATTTATCTCTTAATGAATTTACCATCACGGCTATTTGCAATCATTTTCTATAAACTGCTGAATACTCCTCCTTAACAATGCAAGCTTTTTTCCCTTGAATGCCTCACCACAGACAGGTGTTTCTCTGCACGGCGGAGGTTGATGTGGAGGCCCTTAGTGGAAAGGGTGCGAGAAAATCGATAGATCTTCAGCAAGATTTTGCACTGTGACACCACGATAAGCAAGACTGGAACAAGCACGAAGCAGGCGAAGGAGCAGATCACAAAAACAGCATCTGTCATGGATGTGTGGTAACGACGCCAGGCCACAGTGCAGGAGATGCCATATGGTTCAGGCACATACTCGCCCCAGCCGAACAGCGGGAAGGATGACCAAACAGCAGCAATTATCCATGTAGCTACACACACCAGATGGATATTGGCTCCTTCTAGCCATGTAGCTGGAGATACAGAGAAGTTCATATTGGTAAATTCATCATAAATGAGTTGATTTACTTAATTAGACCTAAGAAATCTGATTGGTTGACATGAAATTGTATACCATTGTGATGTATTTCAGAGTGAAATTATCAAATAAGAAAAAAACAGGACAGGACTTGATTTGATCCACTGGTTGTTGATTGGATTATGATTTCAAAAAACAATAATAATTTATTGCTAACAATTTCTAAAACTATGGCTCCTTTTCTCTAAACTCTACACAGAAAGCGGGAAAAACAGGGGAGGCAGGCGGGGCAGGTTATGGAAGGGGTGGCAGGAAAGGAATCCCAGGGGTGGCAAAAAACTATTTTTACATAACTCTACACACAAATGATTACCAAATACACACCAAACTACACACAGATGTGAAAAATGTATAACACTACTATTTTTGTGTCTTTTGCTTGTCCAGTGTGCAGTGGAGTGCACAGAAGTTTGCATAGCACTCACACATATATGTATATGCACAGATACACTGTATGTACAGTATGCACAATTGATGAACTTTACTGTTATTGAACTGAACTGAATCAACACTGAACCGACACGACATGAGCTGAATGATGACACTATTTGCTTGTTGGAGCTGCTTTACAGCAGAATTTTAATTTGTTACTATTGTGGAGCTGATTTGAAACAATCTGTATTGTATAAAGGGTTGTATGTATAAAAGTGACTATGCATATTCAGTACATATTTACAAAATAATCAGAAATGCAAATGTATAACATTTATTTGTTTTTCAAAATGAAAAATGTTTGATTTGTAATTGATCGAATTAGGTGTATTTACACTATAAACAGAAAAGGAGTTAAAATAATTTATTAGTTACTCAAAACAGAGTTTTTTATTTTTAAGATGCAATTTAAATGGCAATTTTCCAAAATGAAACACAGGAGCTGTTTGTTTTGAATGATGTGTCTAATGAAAATAACAATTTTAGACTAGAACCATTAAGAAACCACAATTGCAAACTGAGTGTAACACAGATAATGTGCTTGCAGGAGGTCTAAAGATTAGGTATATGAGTGAATGTTTTCACTGAGTGGGCCACAAATACCACTTTTAATGTGGTTTAAATCCTCAAGATTTTGAATCCAAGTTAATCAATTTTTATTTATGACCATCAGCAGAGGAAAGCAATGGTGGAGAATTCAAAAATCCATAAAGCAAGATCGCACAATGAAGGTATAAACAAAATAGTCTTTAATTCAAAACACAAATAAACAGGAGAATAACACAGAGAACACAACCCCCGTAAATCTTGACGAAAACGAACACAGAACAGAACAGAACAGAACAGGGAGTATATAAGAAGACAATGATATCATTAATGAGACAATGGGTGAACTGAATGAGATGACAGACTAGAAAACTGAATTGTTAAAAAAATATATAATAATAACTAAAAACGTACTCGGTTACTAACGTAACCTCGGTTCTCTCTAGAAGAGGGAACGGTATTGCGTAAGTTGCTTACGCTACGGGTAAAGTCATCTTTTCTCGAGATATGAAGCCAAAAAATTATTCTGAATTTTTGTATCTATTGTCAACGCAGTGTAGCAGCTAGCAGACCTAGAGCGAGCTGTCTAGCGCGCTCATTGGCTGCCCTGCGGCAACTGCAGCAGCCTACCACTGAGCCCCGCGTGACTTCACGCCCACGCGTCAAAGCCCGCCAGAATGGGAGTGGCTTAGCGTATATAAGGAAGGGCTCGGGGGCTGCTTCCCTGGTTTTCATCGACTGAAGGGAAATAAGCTTGAGGCGCGAACACGGCAGGTTGCGCAATACTCGTTCCCTCTTCTAGAGAGAACCGATATTACATTAGGTAACCGAGTACGTTCTCTTACGTGAGGTTCTCTCGTATTGCATAAATTGCTTACGCTACGGGAACCCCTTGTCAACGCCGTGTGCGCCGAGCATCCACTACATGAGACCCAGGGGAAGCCCGGGGAACACAGATGAGTGGGAATCAGGCGGCCAGCAACGCGGGCACATGTACATAAGCACACCGTGGAGGAATACAGAGCGGCGCTGCCGGTCTATATAAAGAATATCAACCCCTATAGTGCAGCTCAACCAGGAGAGATAAAGTCACGTGAAAGTAGCCTGCATACGAACACTCTGGGCAGAACATACACACGCTTAGACTGACAAAAGATTTGCCTGTAAGGAGGGAACTTCTAGGTTATAAAACCTAACAAATGTAGAGGGGGAGGCCCAGCCTGCCGCCATACAGATGTCATGAATAGAAATCCCGCTGGACCAAGCCCACGATGAGGCCATGCCTCTAGTGGAATGAGCCCTGATGCCCAAAGGGCACTAGAGGTGTTTAGACGCTTAAGCTGCCGCGATAGCGTCCACTATCCACCTGGACAGGCGTGTTTCGAGGCGGCGAGACCCTTGGTGCGCCCACCAAACAAAACAAAGAGCTGCTCCGAGCGCCTGAAGGCGGCGGAGCGCGTAATGCAAACTCTCAGCGCCTGACAGGGCAGAGGAGGTTAATATCGCCCTCGCTACCGGATGCTGGCAGAGCCGATAGAAAGATGACCTGCGCCCTAAAGGGAGTGCCAATCACCTTGGGGACATAACCGTATCTTGGTTTGAGGATGACTTTAGAGTCATTTGGCCCAAACTCGAGACACGCGGCGTTAACAGACATCGCGTGTAGATCCCCCACACGTTTGACTGATGACAGGGCTATCAGAAAAATGGTTTTGAGCGACAGGTATTTTAGATCCACAGAATCTAGTGGATGAAAGGGATGTGTTTTCAGGGCCTCTAGGAGCAAAGAAAGATCCCAAATAGGAACCGATGGGGGCCGCGGGGGATTCATCCTTCTGGCTCCTCTAAGGAAGCGGATGATGAGCTCATTCCTTCCTATTGACTGGCCGCGCGTCGGCTCCGCGGACGCTGCAACAGCCGCAACATACACTTTGAGCGTGGAGGGGGACCTGCCCTCGTCCAACAGCTCCTGAAGGAAGCAAAGCACCCACGAGACCCCACAAGTTCGTGGGTCAAGATTTTTGTCGGCGCACCATGAGGGGAACACAGACCATTTAGACGCGTATAGCCTTCTCGTAGAAGGAGCTCTAGATTGCGTGATCGTGTGCACGACCCCTTCTGGCAAAGCAATGGGTATCCGTTGATTATCCATGCATGCAGAGACCAGCGCTCTGGATGGGGATGCCAAATTGAGCCGCCGGCTTGAGAGAGAAGATCTCTCCTCACCGGAATCGGCCATGGGGCCATGGGGCCATGGGGCCATGGGGCCACGTGTGACAGCCGCATCAGCTCTGGGAACCAGGTTTGGTTTTCTCATCGCGGGGCTATGAGGAGCACCGAGTGGCACGCTTCCCTGATTCTCTTGATTACCTGTGGTAACAGCGAGATCGGAGGGAAGCATATAGTGGGAGGCTGGGCCAGGTTTGGGCCAGCGCGTCTTCGTTCTTTGAAAAGAACCTTGGGCAGTGAGCGTTGTCTTTTGACGCAAAAAGGTCGACTTCGCTTTGCCGAATAAGCGGCACAGTAACTGGACTGTCTGAGGATGTAGGGACCATTCTCCCGGGGGAATGTTGTCCCTGGACAGTCTGTCTGGGCCGTCGTTCAGGTGGCCCGGCACATGCACGGCTCTCAGGGAGCGTAGCGAGTGCTGCGCTCAAACGACCAAATCTGACACCACCCTGACGGTTCACGTAGGACACCACAGACATGTTGTCCGTATGGACTAGAACGTGGTGGCCCCGTATGTAAGGGAGGAAACGCTTCAGTGCGTTCTCGACCGCTATCATCTCCAGACAGTATATTTCGAGGAGTTTCTCTTGGTCTGACCACAGGCCAAAGACCGGTCTGCCTTCGAAGAGAGCGCCCCAACCTGAGTTGGAGGCGTCCGTCGAGATGACCTTTCGGTACGAGACAGCTCCCATCGTCACTCCCCGCTGGTACCAGTCGGCCTCTAACCAGAGCTCCAGGGCTGAAATGCAGCTCTGGGTCACTCTGATTCTTCTTCTGCCGGAAGTCCAGGCTCGGTGAGGCACTCGAGCATTCAGCCAGCGCTGCAGCGGGCGCATACGCAGTAAACCCAACTAAAGCACCGCTGCAGCTGACGCCAATCGTCCAGATAGTTCAAAATCCGCATACCCCGATTTCTCAGGGGAGCGAGAGCCGCGTCTATGCACTTCGTGAATGTACGGGGTGCTAAAGACAGGCCGAACGGAAGGATGGTGTACTGATGTACTTGACCCTCGAAGGCGAATCTCAAGAATGGCCTGTGACGGGGTATTATCTGAATCTGAAAGTACGCGTCTTTCAGATCGAGGGAAATAAACCAGTCCCTCGGGCGAATTTGCGCAAATATCTGTCTGGTTGTGAGCATTTTGAACGGTCTTCTCATAAGAGCTTTGTTCAAATATCTCAGATCTAAATAGGTATTAGAGCTCCATCCTTCTTGGGCACGAGGAAGTAACGGCTGTAAAAGCCCGACTCGCTCAGAGAAGGCGGTACCTGTTCTATGGCCCAGCAGTTTCGCATTTCTGCGCGAAGTAGGTGAGCTACTTCCACATTCACTCTCGTCTCGGTCCGAGCTCGAAAGCGCGGGGGACGGCGAGAGAATTACAGAGAATAGCCCTGCTTCACTGTGCTCAGCACCCATACTGACACACCTGGAATAGCTTCCCATGCTTCTGCATGTACAGCTAACGGCAGAATGGCCTCCGGGTTCTGATTGCCGCACTTCGTGGGATCGAGAACCTTAATCAGAGGAATGGGCGCGGCGCGCGTGCTCTCGGTGCTTGAATACGGCGGCTCGCTGACAGCAATGGCTGGTCGTTTTACACACGATGTCCCGGTTGCTTTTAACGGGGAGCATTTTGTGGGAAAGCCGGGACGCGCGAGCAGCACTGGGGGTAAAGTGTTTGTCAGTAAGTGTGAGCGCTCGGGCACGGGACTTACATTTAAAACCTGACCGGTGAGAGGTAACTCTGGCCGTGTGACAGAGCGGGCAGTGAGCAGGTGTGGGCACGGGTTCGTGGGCACATTTCCTACATTCAACACTCGAGCGGCATTTGCCAGCTTTATGAGAGTGGGCTTTGTGGGAGACACGGGGGTTAACGTGCTTGTGTGTAGGGGTGAACACTGAGACGTGGGCACATTTTCTACACTTAAAACGCCAGCGGCTTGAGCCAGATAACCAGACATTACACTCTTTTTGAGATTTCTCTGGGTCGCCGTAAAAACTGCGTTTGTGTGCAGGCGAGAGGGTAGTATTACCGGCTCGTTGGCTGCCAAATATACTTCTGCAGTAGCCTTTCTTAAGGGGACTGACAAAGCGGGACGTTTTGACGGTGGTCCGGCCGCGGCGGGACTTAACCGTCTCTTCCTCCTTGCAGCCGCTAGGAGGACTTTGCGTGCTCAGGCTTCAACGCGATCTTAGGCCGGGGTCCCCGGGGGGAGGCGGCCTGTGACGGCTGGCTGAGCGCGATCTAGGGCAGCCGCCCTGTCGTCGCTGCGAAGACGGAGGCTGGGCTGGACGCTGGTTAGAGCTTCGCGCAGAGGCTGATCTCGAGAGCGGCCTGCAGCTGAGCTAGAGCGTAGAGGCAGGAAAAGGTTCATGGTGTGCGTGGTCTTTTCCGAGAAGCGGTCGACGATCCCGTTTACCGCTGGGCCGAAGAGACCAGTGGGGGAGAGCGGTGTGTTGAGAAAGGCAGCGCGCTCAGATTCCCTCATGTCGGCGAGCGTCAACCAGAGGTGCCTCTCTTTGACGGTGAGCAATGACATGCACCTTCCTATTACCTGAGCCGCGGATTTAGTAGCGCAGAGGGAGAGATCCGTCGCGCTTCTCAAATCCGTGATGGCAGCCGGGTTCGGGCTTTTCTCATCTATCTCATGGAGGGGATCGGCCTGGAGGATCTGCAGGACTGCCATGGAGTGCAGGGCGGACTCAGCCTGTCCGGCGGCTGAGAAAGCGCGGCCGACGAGAGCTGATGTGGTCCTGCAGGCTTTGGACGGGAGGGCAGCCTTTGAACGCCATCCCGCAGAGGGGGGGATAGTGGTGTACCCCTTCTCGGCGGCGCCGTCCACCTGGGAGAGCGCCGAGGAGACATGTGAGTGGAGTCTCGCGGAGAATGGTGCATTCCACGACTTAGAAAGCTCCGTGTGGAGCTCCTGCAGTAAGGGTGCAGATCTGGATGCGGGCGCTTGGCTGCGGCGATGCAGAAAGCAGCCGTCGAGCCTGTTAGGAGCGGGCTCCTTAGGCGGTGACCACTCAAGGCCAAGCTGGTAAACGGCCTTTGAAAGGAGGCGCATTAATTCCGCGTCCACACCGGCCCGCGTCCGGACAGATTCCTGGACAGAAGAGGAGGCAGATTGGTGAAAACCGGACCAATCCTCGCTGTCCGAGGCCAGGTTAGAGCAGCTGAGTCCCCTGAGGCGGCGGCAGTGAGGGCCAAAGCCGGCAGCTGCGTGTCCGGAGGGGGGGCGGAGAAGGAGAGAGAGAGGCTCGAGGGCAGGATTCCGGCGAGCTCTTGAAAGCCGCGACAGACTCCGGTGGTCTCTGGGAGTGGCGCTTCTTCCTGGTGGTCCAGCAGGGACGGGCGGAGTCACAGCTTCGGTGTCGAACACTTCAAGTCGAGCTCGCAGGGTCGATATTGAAAGCTCTTCACAGTGGTCGCAGCCTCCCGAAGAGAGAGCGAGGGCAGAGAACACAGATCACATGGCGGTCTCCGGCACTGAGCGGGGCTCGGCATGAGCCACAGGAACTGCGAGGCATTTTGAAAAAAACGCCTTGCGCTCTTTTAGACAGAGAAGCGTGTGTCGCAACGGCGAATACACACACAGATAGTGAAAAAGGATACTCGTTGCCGGATAGCGCGGCAGGCACGGATGGCTTGAAGGCGGCGAAAAACGTCCGGCTTCTCCAGGCGCTTTCCTCTGCTTGCTGATCGCTGAAGAGATGAAAATCAGGGAAGCAGCCCCCGAGCCCTTCCTTATATACGCTAAGCCACTCCCATATCTCGAGAAAAGATGACTTTACCCGTAGCGTAAGCAACTTACGCAATACGAGAGAACCTCTCGTAAGAGAACTGAACACTTTTTATGCGTTTTGCCTGTTCATTTACACGACAACAGTGTTTTGGGGGCCGGAAAACGCAAACTTTTGAAAGTGCAAGTTTTTGAAAAGATACCATTATCGTTTCCATGTCAACTACAAAAATGCAAATCTGTGAAAACAGTGATGGCATGCATATGCATACTATGTGTTTAGTCTATAGGCATGCGCGTTTTGCACGACTTCTCTGTGGATAATGCGTATTTACACGGGCGTACTAGTCTTTCTTTACAAAGTGACATAGCTAACTGATGGCCTGGTATACATAATACAGTGTTTTTAGTCGTTTCCGTGCATCCATGTGAACGGGGATCATTTTCATAATGTTGTCATCTGTACAAATAAAAAACTTTTCCTTTTTTTGTATATCATTGTCGTGTAACACCATAGGGTCACACAAAGCATACTCCTGACAACTGTATGAATTGTATTCTAAACAATACAATGACTATTCATTAAAACGCTATACATCTCTATAAGTTGTATTTCCTTTACTCACACTCTTACCATAACAAGTCTTGATGTAACGGATGACACTGATGGCAGCTATGGTGAACATGCCACACAGGCCAAAGATGAAGCAGCCTAGGCCATAATACACACAGGTGGCATGACTTCCCAGCCACACGTGGCTAAAAGATGACAAGATTGACAGCGGGTAGAAGCAGATACAGCAAAGAAAGTCAACCACTGCCAAATTGACACAGAGCAGCTCTGAACCAACAATCTTCCTTCTGCGGCGAAAACAGATTACCAACACCAGTCCATTGCCGAGTACTGACAGTATCACTGGAACAGCAAACAGAGAAGAGTATTGCTCAGAAAGTCAAAGTCACATAAAATGAATATGTAAATACTGTTAGCCATGAGATGTTGATATCAAAGGAAACATACAAAACATGACACTTAACGTACAGCAGCTAATTGCCTATTGGTGAAAACTGTGAAAATCCGACAATATTGAGTAAAGAACCAAAGCCACACAACATGTAAAGTTATTCTTTTTGTGTGAAACATTTTGAATAAATACATACTGTACATTCATACATACATAAATGTCAGGTTATTCATTTATTTTTTTGTCTATATAAATAAAATAAAATGTTCTGTAAGATAATGTCCTGACAGAAAATAATCAGGAGATTTACAGAAAAGACTAAAACACAATAAGATGAAATACACAATTAAAAATACAGGTAAAGCACATGTGAAAAATCAACACAAAACATTCCTTCATATTAACAGTAAGTATTTTATAACTCATTTGACATGTACAGCCCTGCTTGAGCATTAACAAAATATAGTGTAAAATTACACCCTTCTTTGAGTTTCTAACTTCACCATTCTGATATTAAGGACTCAGTTAACTGACTAAAATGTACTGTGAACGTTTTCACAAATCGAATAGTTATGTCATGGACTCAGGGAAGTGTTAACTGTCACATATATTTAGTCATTTATTCGTTTAGTTTCATTTTCATTAAATTTTTTGTTTGCTTTTCATTATTTCCGTTGTCTTTGTTCACTTTACCCATTCTTATCAGTTACGATGCCATGTCATTTGATCAACACACCTGTCTTTTAGTTAATAATCATTGTATACTTAAGTTTCTGTGTTTCCTCAGTTCATTGCTGGCTATTGTTTGTGTGTAAACTTGCTGTTGCACTGTTTTGGATTATCTGAGTTTATTCTTTTATTAAATACTTTTGACTCATCTTCATCTTTGAACTTCTTAAACTGTGACAGAATAGATATTTGCAGCTGAGTTTACTGCTTTGGCCAGGAGAGGCCACAACATACTGGATTAGATGTTGCAATTCTGCCTGCTCGTCGAGCGTTCTCATTTAAATAACAAGATACATTCAGACCTCCCAGACATATAAGGACTTGACTGGAGGGAGGCCATTGTTCGATGTCTGGAGAGGCTCTACCCCCGATCCATACTACCTGCGGACCCAATGCCCAGCCAGGAACACACCGACTTTGAGGAGCGGCAGCACGTGCCCACCGCAGGCGGAGAGAATGGCTCAGCCACGATGTTGGAGCCCACGCTAGGAGGATCGATCGAGCCTGATATCACACCGGATCCTGAGTGGAACCCGTCTGAACAGGTGTGCGACCCAGCTGTCCCATCCATTGCTTAGGCATTGAAGGTTTGGATAGGAGCCCCATCCACCCGCCCCTCACTGAGAGTGAGTTTCTGGACTATTATTTAAATCTAACCCTTTATCAGCCTGATTATTCTGTCACCCAGCCTCCCTCCCTCCCTCTCCCACCTCCCCTTCTAAATATTCCTGTGGATATTTGTCTTGCCAGTTCTTTGTCTCCGCCTTCTTCTCAGACCCTAACCACGTCTACTGCCCCACTCGAGTTGTCTCCCATCACCTGTCACCTCCTCCCTCCCTCGATGTCAGAAGTGACCTCAGGCATTCGGCTGAGCTGAGCTCCCGCTGACCGTCGACTCCACCTGGGTTGGACATTGCGTCACCTTCACCACGGACCTGATTTACTCAGCCCGTCTGCTTCTCTTCCCCCTCCACCCCTACGGCTCCAGCTCGCTCCGCCCTCCCTCAGGCTCCGTCTCCGCCCTCGGTCACTCCAGATCCACCTCAATCCCACAGGGTCCCTGCTTCCATGTCGGCAGGTCTGCGCTGGGGCTCCATAACGGCCTCTTGGGACTTCTGCGTCACTCCTCTCCATCGGCTCTCCATCTGCACTCTGGAATCCACCTCCAACGTTGCCGTCACCTCGGTTCGTCTCCATGGCGGCATCGGGACTCTCTCCACTGCCTTGGGGCACTTCCTGGTTGGGCATCATCCGGTCTCCATCCACACGAACAATCTATTCACCCTGAGTTACTACCACCTCCTGTTCCTCCCTGGTCTCTCATGGCTGTACACCCTCCTTCTTCCAGCCCTTCGCCTGTTCCTCATCCGCCTCCAAAAACTTCTCCTATTCCTCACCACAGCGTGAGGCTGCGTCTTCTCGGGGGTATAACCATAACCATAACCATCAGTGACATCATAACCATTCTTCAAGAGAAGAAATTGTTAAATAAAGTCGCTATTTTTTTCGCACAAAAAGTATTCTTGTCACTTCATAACAGTAAGGTTGAACCACTGTAGTCACATGTACTACTTTAATAATGTCTTTACTACATTTCTGGGCCTTACGGTCTTACGGGTTTATAACGACATGAGGGTGAGTAATTAATGACATACATATTATTTTTGGTTGGAACTAACCCTTCTGACCAAGGGATTAGAACAGTATTTAAAAAATAAATAACCCCTGACAACATGATAATAAATAGCTGGATGACATTTCCATTTGTTGACATGACATGGTTAGATTCAGATGGTAAATATCATATATTAAGTTGGATGTCCACCTAGAGATAATCACCATATTTATTTTGCAACCATCATATTTAAAATATGATCATCCATCCATCCATCTTCTACCGCTTATCCGGGGCCGGGTCGCGGGGGCAGCAGTCTAAGCAGGGATGCCCAGACTTCCCTCTCCCTAGACACTTCCTCCAGCTCTTCCGGGGACACCGAGGCGTTCCCAGGCCAGCCGGGAGACATAGT
>FLSR01000471.1:61416-78453 GCA_900092035.1 Leuciscus waleckii
GGCCCCACGTCGCTCCTTCGGGCTGAGCCCGGCCGGACCCCATGGGGGGAGGCCCGACCACCAGGCGCTCGCATACGAGCCCCAACCCCGGGCCTGGCTCCAGGGTGGGGCCCCGGCTGCGCCATACCGGGCGACGTCACGGTCCTCGTTTTTTTTTTTTGCCATCATAAGGGTTTTTGAATATGATATTAATCATAATTTAATAAAATATAATTTATTGTTACTACTGTAAATCTATATTAAATTATAATGGGATATATTTCAATGCTTTCAGAATCTTTATTTTTTTTAAATAATGTATACATATTTTGTTTGTCAGTATATTTATTGAACACAAATTATCTCTTTTATTTATCAAAATAAACAGAAAATAGTACAAACTTTGCTAAAGTGGTTGTTTTGAAAAGGTATTAACTTAGATATTATTCAGAACTGTTTTACTTAAAGTATTTGTATAAATAACATGTGCCTTTTGCCCCATGCTGGTGAGCCACCTCATACATTTACGATGATAAATTATGATTTATTTTCACACAAAATATGTTGCTCCATCAATGTTTAATACACACATATTTTTCTGCAATCATACACTATGGGAATACTGAGTAGTGAAAAGCACATTTTGCTTAAGGTGTGACTCTAGCCCAGTTGTATGCATTAAAAAAAAAATAAGAGTCACTATATGACTAGGCTATATGAAAATTTAAAAAAAAAAAAAACGGAAAACCCCCCACTGATTTCGGACAGCGTGACCAGAATTCATAAATGATAAAGAATGACGATAATTGCATGTCAACGACAGCGCATGGCGGATTTAAAGAAATAAAATAATTCCACATATCCTCATTGAGTATCATGTTCAACTAAGTCGGTCTGACTGCTTTCAACCTCGTGTTCTATGCAGTTAGTTTAATGTAACCGATGATCTCTCAGCCGAATATGATTGAATATATTGTAAATCGCCAACAAAGCCAACAATTCATTGAAAGAAACATTCGCTTAGTTCGCGAACAGGAAACCACTATGAAACGGACAGAATAAATAAGTAGCCTATAACAAAACATATCACACTCACCAATTGCATTATAACCAATCCAACCACAATATCAGCAGCTGGTGAAAGTTTAGAAGTAAAACTCTCTGAGTTGGAGTTTCCACGAAGCTCTTCATTTCTCGTTGAGTTCGAAGACATGTTGGTACGTGTAGCAGTATTTCGTATTATTTTCCAAATGAATAAGATGTAGCTGATCCTGCATGAAAACAGAAGAGATGGTTGTACGAGGATATGATATGACACGTCTCTGGTCTCGCGCTCCCTCATCAGTAAGCATCACCCTATGAGTCTTTCTTTCTTTCTTTCTTTCTTTCTTTCTTTCTTTCTTTCTTTCTTTCTTTCTTTCTTTCTTTCTTTCTTTCTCTTCAAAAATAAAATGCAGAACAATCAATCTTAAAATAAAGCTCAAAATACTGTAATATATTCAATAGATTGTTTACATGTTTTCAGTTGTGGGTCTATTAGTGCAGCAGATCTCAAGCTAGCTTATATGTGCATAAAGGTTTAACAATTCAATTATTTTGTTTGCCAAGGTTGTTTGCTGCAATCAAAGGTGCTGAATAAGAAAGTGTCCATTTCCATGCTGCATTATGTCTTGGTTTTAATTATTTTAGCATTTTAACTGTTAGATGACTTTAATATAATGAATTTTAAGACATCTTGCATCTTGTTACTCAGCTGGTGGACCATGGACTCAACTTAAAAGAAATGGTGGAATGAATCCAGCTTGTCTTGTAGATGGTCTGCTTGTGTGCTTTAACCTCGCGCATTAGCAGATCCGTTTCCTCGCTAGAGAAGCGTTCAGTCTTTCCGTTTGCAAATTCCGTCATGTAAATAGCAATCCGCCACGGCGTGAGCGCAACTGGCTTTTAAAGGGAATGGGAGATGAGTCTCTGATTGGTTTATTGCACGTTACGCCCAAAACACACCCATTACCCATTAAGGTAACACTTTATAATAACTGCACGCTATTAATCATTAGTTAAGCATTAGTAAACAGTTAATTCATCATTTATAAAGCATTAATAGACATTAACAAGCAGTTTATAATAACAGTTATAAATGCAGTATTCTTAATTTATAAGCATATCTATAATGTGTTTAATAATTGTGTTTTCATACTTAATTAATGATCAATTTATCATTGCTAAATTAAGTATTTCATTATTTACAAACCGGTTATTTAGGAGTTGTCAGTGGTTCATAAGATCACTTAGAAAGTGTAAGTAAATTATTAATAAACTGTTTAAATACATATTATTATTCAGACATATAGTAATAGTTACTTAGTGTGTTAATAAATGGTTTATTAACATGTATTTCTACTGTAATTCAGGGTTAATTCGGGTAGTTATAAAGCATTTAGTAGTGGTCAGTTCACTATGTATGTGAGCTAATCTAAAGTGAGGACTAGTTATGCTTTGTAAAGCATTTATAAAGGAGATTTAAAGACTCAGTTTTCTTCTAAACAGAAAAAGTAAACAAATACAACACAGCGATACAGAACATAAAAATATGAACAGCCTTTAAATCTTCTTTATAAACGCTTTACAAAGCATAACTAGTCCTCACTTTAGATTAGCTCACAAACATAGTGAACTGTATTAAACACATTATAGACATGTTTATAAATCAAGAATACAGCATTTATAACTGTATTTATAAACTGCTTATTAATGTATTTAATGCTTTATAAGTGATGAATTAACTGTTTACTAATGCTTAACTAATGATTAATAGCGTGCAGTTATTATAAAGTGTTACCCTCATTAAGAGAATAGGGACAACCCTTTTAGACCATGCGCCGGGTGCACTGACCATTTTTCCGTCGTTAAACTAGCAAAAGTGGATTCTGGCACGCCCTGATTGCACTTGCACGTGCGCTTTAGACCATGAGCTTATATCGTTAAAACAGGGCCCTTTGTGTTTAAAGCAGCTTTTGTCTTCGGTACACTTGCACATAGTTTTTCAGGTAGCTTGCAAGAAGGTTTCGTTAAGCATCTAAGAGACATTGCCATAGTTCTTCTGGATTTAGTCTGTCTCAGTTTCTTCTGTTTCTTCATGTAATCCCAGACAGACTCGATGGTAGTGAGATCAGATCTCCGTGTGGAACACCGGCTGTTGTCAGACTCCTTGTGCATACAAAAATCTCACTGGATTATTACAATTAATGGCAAGAGGAATGTTTGGAAATGTAAACTGATATTTCCTACTGACACTACAGCATAAGAATGTGTGTGAAAATACTATTGTGACTAAGACTTTTGCACAGTACTGTATGCATGTAGGTAAACCAGTAATTGTATTCAAACATAAAGTTCCTGATAGCAATAGTGCACAACTGATCCAAAGTTGAGCAGTGTGAGGAACCAGAGACACAGGGAGGAATCAGCAGCCTGAATGAAGAAGGGTCTATGAAACATTCCATACCTTTGCAAAGTACAAATGCTATTTCAGATGTATAAAATACAGACAAATAATAAACTAGATAAAGCATTGGGAACTTTGTAGGCTACATAAGATTATCTGCTGTCGGTGTGCTGTTTTTAATCCCAGTCAGTCCCTGCACATTGCCATGACTTGATAATGGATCATTCTCTACTTGAGGCAGATGGTGAAAGACTATGAAGAAAAACCAAGTGAATGTATATGCAAAGCAAACATCAATATGCAATTGTCACCATACCTCACCTGCCCTTTAGCATAAATAAAGGTGTCTTCAACAGGTTACATCAAAAAACAATAGTCATATTATACCAAGTTGAAACCAATTGTGATGTCACTTAAATAGAAACTGAGGAATTAGATCCTTGGCTGTTATTCTAAAAGAATCTTCATTACAATTATTTTTATTAAATATTAAAATCACTTTAAATGAAATGTTTTAATAAAATAATTATATATAATTATGTGATCTCAGACTATAATTTTAACAAGATTTTTATTTTATTTGTATTAATCACGGACAGCTAGCTAGATATGTTTACCTTTATCTCACATGATTATTATATTAAAAATGTGAACTGGTGAAACACTATTATTAAGAGGCTACTTAGTTGGATAAATTATTAAAAAATTAGCCAGTAGTGCAATAAATGAATTACAAAAGATATATCCACGAATAAATCAGCAATAGGCAATGGAGAGAGGTTGTCCGTCTGTCTGTCTGTATCTCCACTTGGAAAGGGATATTTCCTCCCCCTCAGGAGAAGGTCACGGAGAGATAAAGATGTGCTGCTGCTTTATTTCTGCCTGACATTGAACAGCACAAAAAACACAATACAATACAATACAATACAGAATACAATACAAAGCAGCGCACTGTAATTCATTCGTTTTTGTACAAATAATAGAGAAAAGGTGCAATTATGATTAGTTATAATAAAACATTGCCATCATTCATTGCTCAACCCTTTTACAGATAGACATTTGAGATCAGACTTTTTCCAGCTGACAAAACAGAGTCCTCTGGTGGTGCAAAGATACACTGCATCCAGGAATCTAAGGAACATTTTAAAAAGCAAAGAAAATGAAAGTGATGCCATCATTTTTCTATTTATTCTCTCTCTCTCTCTCTCTCTCTCTCTCTCTCTCTCTCTCTCTCTCTAAAACATACTAACATTATAAGGGCAACCCAGGAAACATTCTAAAATAATAAAATAATCCATGCAATGGGACCTTTAACAAAAGCTAGCGTTACATAAAAATGCATTTGCTGAGACAACCAGACTTGTACCCGAGTATACTGTATTGCAAGTGCAATGCTGTACCAGGTAAGTTACCGAGCAAGTTTACTAGCATCAGAAAAACCATATGAAGCTGGTTCCCTGATTCTGGATTTTGTGACATTATTTATTGATAATTTTCCCCCATAACCATAATTTGTGTAAAAAAGAAACTGCAGTGAATTGTACATAAAAAATAATAATAAATATTGTAGGTAAAGGCAAGTTTTTCAACTGAGCCTGTACATATGGTTCTTGTCTTAGTATATACATGTCTGTTCTGTCCACCAATCTAATTTTCTTCTGTAGTAGTCTCTCTTCCCCTGTGCCAACCTGTTTTTCTTTGTCAATCTTTATTTTCACAGAGCACAAAATGATGCAGGAAAGTGGCATGTTGAACCGAATGGCAGAAAATTCTGCCAATAAACATTGCTTTGTTGGTCATTTCAATCTCAGTTAATATAAACATGATTATCTTCCTCCATAATTAATGTTTCGTCCTGAAGTGACAATTCTATCATGCTGTTCTTTCTTCAGCAAAACACAAAAGAAAAACTGACTGCTGTGCCACCCATGCTACAGTGTAGCTCCTTGTCACTTTCACGATATCCGATTTGTGAGCAAATTATTAATTGGAGTTGGATGTTTTCAATAAATCAAATGGCTTCGAAAGACTTAAGTCATATGGACAACTTTTATGATACTTTAATGATGCTTCTGTGACAGTTTTTGAAGATTGAAAGTTCCAGACCCCATAACTCCATGGAAAAAAAGGTGACATAATTTCTATTTTGGGGCAAACTAACCCTTTAAATAGGTCATACCCACAATTATTTGCCTTTTGTGCTGTGCTATGAATATTTTTTGACAAGAATTTTTGTTGAATTTACTTCTTTAGAAGGGCTAGCGCCCAAGGCAACATTTAGTGACGAGGCTTTGCGAGTCAGCAAAGAGTGCACAACCCTGAAGCTCCACTCCAAAGTGGCGTCTCCAATAATCCCTGTAATCCATGATACCCTTTGCTTTTTTCTGCTGATATGGTGTTTGCTTGTCTGTGGTAAGATCTTCTGTGTCATACACACAAAAACCATGCGGCAAGCCTCTTTGGAGTAAGGAGGCGTGCCATTTAACAAGCAGGAGGGTATTTGTCTTGAGACATAACCACTGCTTCAGCTGTTTTCAAGCCGGATCAGGGCTTGTCAGCCTTTTCATTGCCTTGACTTGATGAAAGAGGAAAACTCCAAGGTATACTTCACAGGTTCTATGGCGTTGAATTCTTTATCAGCACACTCTTTAGACGCAGCTAGCCAGATCAAAATCAGCTTGCAACAAGTCCTCCACGCAAGCTTTAACAGACGCTGCTGACTTTAAGCCAATTCAGTATTGATTTGTTCAACATGACACCTTTACCTACAATTTCGTGTCTCTTTGTTTTTCTGTCCTTTTTGTTCTTTCATGTCCATCGATAAAAGACAAAAAAATAGATTTGATCAATTAATTCTGTACAATCAGCATGTTTTTCAGAAGCAAATGGAAAGATGTGAATGTCTGTCACTGTGCCAGAATGCAAAACTGGACATATAGATGTAACCAAAGACTTACATTGTAACAATCCAAAACAAACCTGTTGCTCAAACAAACAGCTAAAGCACATTAAGTTGTCTTCATGCTAGTAAAAAAAATTAAAATAAATGGTTTTAAAAAACAGTTGGTTGGTAAAGGTGCAGTATGTAAGATTGACAGCTAGAGGTTGAAATGGGTACTGCAGTCCAAATTCAAAATATTGGAGAGAGTTCTTTCCCCCGCCCCCTCTTCCTCAGATTCGAAGCTCACGCTGGGTGCCAGATTGATGACAAACAACAGTAAAAGAGCACAATGGACTACTTGCACTGAGCTTTGTGACACATTTCCATTTTGAAATAGTACAACTCATTTATTTCTGGTTATGTATATTTTCAATGTGCTGTTCAACGCCACCTAAATGATTGTCCGCAAGAAGATTTAAAAAACTGGACATTTTCAGAGATAGGAGAAGAGATATTCTGATGATTACTTGTTACGGCCCTTGGCCTGTTTCTGGTCGTTCTCCTGCCCCTCCTCTCTTCCAGGCCTAATTGCTGGCACCTGGGAAGATGATGTTTAAATAAGAGCTTCTCTGCTGCATTGATCTATCTTCCTGCTCTTGTCTGGTGGCTAAAGGCTCGAACGCTGCTCTGTTGGCCTGTCCAGGTTCACGCCTCGCTCGGGACACCATGACTTTACACAGATCACATTTAAGTTTATTTAAGTTTATGTCTTTTATTTTTACACTCAACACTTACACCCGCACACACAACACATCCATGCACCTGCCCTACACTGACACTGACATTCACACCCCATATTTGGCTCTGTTGTTTAAATTAGTGAGATACACAATAAACGTATGTTTTGCACCGTTTGTTGTGGCATGGTCTCCTATCTATTGTTATGGCCCTGAGTCAGTAATAACATACTATATATATATAATTTTCCAAACTCAACGGTACATGAAGTTTTAATCCAACCAAAGCCGATCTGAGAAAGCAGCAGCTGTTAAACATTCGAGATTACCACAGGGTGTCAGTGCTAAACTAGTGACTGTGATGCTAAGTGTCTGAGACCTGCTGACAAGAATTTTTGTTGAATTTACTTCTTTAGAAGGGCTAGCGCCCAAGGCAACATTTAGTGACGAGGCTTTGCGAGTCAGCAAAGAGTGCAACAACCCTGAAGCTCCACTCCAAAGTGGCGTCTCCAATAATCCCTGTAATCCATGATACCCTTTGCTTTTTTCTGCTGATATGGTGTTTGCTTGTCTGTGGTAAGATCTTCTTTGTCATACACACAAAAACCATGCGGCAAGCCTCTTTGGAGTAAGGAGGCGTGCCATTTAACAAGCAGGAGGGTATTTGTCTTGAGACATAACCACTGCTTCAGCTGTTTTCAAGCCGGATCAGGGCTTGTCAGCCTTTTCATTGCCTTACTTGATGAAAGAGGAAAACTCCAAGGTATACTTCACAGGTTCTATGGCGTTGAATTCTTTATCAGCACACTCTTTAGACGCAGCTAGCCAGATCAAAATCAGCTTGCAACAAGTCCTCCACGCAAGCTTTAACAGACGCTGCTGACTTTAAGCCAATTCAGTATTGATTTGTTCAACATGACACCTTTTCCTACAATATCAGTGTCTCTTTGTTTTTCTGTCCTTTTTGTTCTTTCATGTCCATCGATAAAAGACAAAAAATAGATTTGATCAATTAATTCTGTACAATCAGCATGTTTTTCAGAAGCAAATGGAAAGATGTGAATGTCTGTCACTGTGCCAGAATGCAAAACTGGACATATAGATGTAACCAAAGACTTACATTGTAACAATCCAAAACAAACCTGTTGCTCAAACAAACAGCTAAAGCACATTAAGTTGTCTTCATGCTAGTAAAAAAAATAAAATAAATGGTTTTAAAAAACAGTTGGTTGGTAAAGGTGCAGTATGTAAGATTGACAGCTAGAGGTTGAAATGGGTACTGCAGTCCAAATTCAAAATATTGGAGAGAGTTCTTTCCCCCGCCCCCTCTTCCTCAGATTCGAAGCTCACGCTGGGTGCCAGATTGATGACAAACAACAGTAAAAGAGCACAATGGACTACTTGCACTGAGCTTTGTGACACATTTCCATTTTGAAATAGTACAACTCATTTATTTCTGGTTATGTATATTTTCAATGTGCTGTTCAACGCCACCTAAAATGATTGTCCGCAAGAAGATTTAAAAAACTGGACATTTTCAGAGATAGGAGAAGAGATATTCTGATGATTACTTGTTACGGCCCTTGGCCTGTTTCTGGTCGTTCTCCTGCCCCTCCTCTCTTCCAGGCCTAATTGCTGGCACCTGGGAAGATGATGTTTAAATAAGAGCTTCTCTGCTGCATTGATCTATCTTCCTGCTCTTGTCTGGTGGCTAAAGGCTCGAACGCTGCTCTGTTGGCCTGTCCAGGTTCACGCCTCCTCGGGACACCATGACTTTACACAGATCACATTTAAGTTTATTTAAGTTTATGTCTTTTATTTTTACACTCAACACTTACACCCGCACACACAACACATCCATGCACCTGCCCTACACTGACACTGACATTCACACCCCATATTTGGCTCTGTTGTTTAAATTAGTGAGATACACAATAAACGTATGTTTTGCACCGTTTGTTTGTGGCATGGTCTCCTATCTATTGTTATGGCCCTGAGTCAGTAATAACATACTATATATATATAATTTTCCAAACTCAACGGTACATGAAGTTTTAATCCAACCAAAGCCGATCTGAGAAAGCAGCAGCTGTTAAACATTCGAGATTACCACAGGGTGTCAGTGCTAAACTAGTGACTGTGATGCTAAGTGTCTGAGACCTGATGAAGATCAGATTTTTCATTGTCAATCATTTTACTGTATTTGTAATTTATACGTTTATGCCAAAATTCTAAATTAATATTCAAAGTAGTTATCTGTCATTCTCCTATACACTGTGCTATTTAAGATTAATTAAATATTAATCTCTAAATATTAATCCAACTGGCAACATGGGGTGTCGAAATACTATTGGGTAATTGGCAGTAGGCAGGATAACACAGACCAACAAAACAAAAAAGGAGACATTCTGACATGGAACCCACATTTCAAAGTAGAATAACTGGCTGTAGACCTGTTTTTTCGGAGAAACTAGAATGTGAACTTAGCATGTTTTGTAAAAAACTACAAACATATTAAGTTATTTTTATGCTTTACTAAAAATACATAAAGCACATTTAAAAGACTGGACTTTTTTTGTAATCTTGTTAACAAAGAAGAAAATAAATCAAATCAAATAAATAGCTAATATGTTATTATTAGCTGATACCTTGCTAAACTATTTTCTGAAGCAATGCTTCTACTATGAACAGCACACCATGCAAGGTTTAATGCTGCCAAAATACTTAGACAGATAATTTAATATTGCCATTCAAATGGCAGCTTGAAGCAATATTGCTTAATTGATTGAATCTATGCTGAATTGCTAACTCAATTGAAAACAATGAGCAGAACAGAGCGGGGAATGCAGATGTAGGGGAACGTGGCTCTCCCGTTCCCCTGGAACATGTCTTTGCTGGCAGCTAATCAATCAGCTGTGGTAATGGCTGTCTCCCTGCCTACAGTGGCACCTTTAACAGCTCAGCTCAATTTAGTGGAAGACACTTTTGACCTTTTGTGGACACTTAGAATCCTGCTCATCAAGCCAATAGGTGCAAAAGATGCCTGCATTGGTAGTTTCTATCAATAAATGGATCGACAAACAAGCTTGTAAATATTGTCTGAATGCCCATGATAAAATAGATACGACCTGATTGCCCATAAAATGGGCAGTAAGACACCATGAGCCTATTTGTATGTGGGATAGGAATCATCTAGCTAAACTCTTGATGTTACTGTTACTGATTACTGCGTTCAGAATTTTGGGGTTGGTTAAATTTTAAAAGGAACTTGTGCTCACCAAGACTGTAGCTATTTGATAATAAACAATAAAAAAATAAAAAAAAAATAAAAAAAAAATCATGTTGAAACAGTATTCCAAAATCCATTTAAAATAACTTTTATATTTGAATTTATTTTTAAATGCAACTTATACCTGTGGTGGTAAAGATGAATTTTCAGCATCATTATTTATTTTTTACAACCACACGCAAATTTGCATAGACACATCTGTTCTAAGTGTTTGAGCTAACATACAATAACACAGTACTTAATATACATTTTAAATGCAGACAGAGTAAAGATATTCATTTTAATGCAATAAAGTTTCTGTAATTGTATTGTTTTGATCAGAGATTCAATGGTAAATGTTGTCAGTTAGTTCACTACATTCCTGGATTGGTTTACATTGTCATTTGGTTAGCACATATTATGGTATTATTAGATATATGTGAACAATGAACAGACTCATTATGGATCAAAATATCCCTTACAATGGTTATAAAATTGCTAATTAGAGTATAGTATTAAGACAAGTGTAACAACACCAATCCATCTCTTGAAGAAACATTTGTCTCTTTCCAAGTAATTAGAGAAGTAATCCATTTAAACAGTGTCTTTTCTTGCAACTAAAGCTTCGAGAGCATGCTCAAAGCATTGATTTGTCTAAAATCAAGTCGAAAAATGTGACTGCAGACAGCAGTGTTCTCATTAAAGTAAATTACATTGTGCAAAAGGGCACCAAACCAGCCAATGAATACAGAGCAAAACTGGTACAACCAATATACTATTATACAACTGAGAAACAACGATTAGTCAGGTTCCCTGATCTAGTTACGTGCGTCCTCCCTGTTTACAGCCTCTATAGACTCGGTTTCTATTTCTGATAAGCTTTTGATTCTATACTGAGAAAGAGAGAGAGATTCAACCGCATGCAATTTGCACAATCCATCCACAGCCCTGGACTGGAGTGTGATGCGGTGAGTTTTGGCAGTGGCAACGGTGTTGAATTCTAATGTTTTGAAGGGTATGGAACTGAAGGGTTGCCATGGCAACGTGCATCAGTCCAAAGGCAGGGAGCGATGCTGTCGCCTGATTTCTGAGATCTAATTCAAAGTTTCCAGGTTTCCTGTTATCATTCACTTTAAAGCATGGAGGATCAAAACAAGGGGCTTGAGAGTTCAGCACATGTATGGCTTGTGTATTTACTAGGGGTGTGAACCGACACTGGTCTCACGGTTCGGTTCGATTACGATTATCATGTCATCGATTCAGTTCAATTCGATATCGCGATGCATCACGATGCACTGCATCCTCAATTTTAAATTTTACTTCAAAAGTGATTTGTGCGCGTGTGTGTGCGTGTGCTCGCCTGTTCGGGATGTCGCAGTGACATTCCAGTTTAAGTTTCAAGGTATTAAAGCTTGTTTATGCCATTAAGAAAAGGAAAATCTGTCAAATAAATTTTGTTTTAAAGAAATGTTCATTTAAAAGCAGCGCTCATTAATCAGTGTATTATGTTACCATTAAAGATGCACGCATCAACCGTCGCCGAGTCCGCTGTTGAAGGGACGATCATCCATTTATAATCACGCGTAACAACACAGAATAATTGTAATTTGACCATCGGGTGCGGATACTTAAATCAGAGAAAATTATTGGGGCGGGTGGATGATTTGTTTTAGGCTGTGGATTCGGGTGACGTTGGAGCTCATCCGCTCATCTCTAAAGCAGTCAGACTCTGCCAGGCGTTAACAGCTCGGGGTGAAAACGGCTAACGTGGTTTATCAAGTTATTGGTATTACCTCCTGCATATTCTATTTGTGCGTGACATGAGCGCACACAGCGCGTGTCTTCTGCAGGTCGTGCTTACCAGGTTGTTCATCAAAGCCGAAATGTGCCCACATGTAGGCGTTTAAAGTAGTTAGAGCATTTTTTATTTTCTCGCACTCGCGTCTCACCTCCCTCTGCCATCGTGTGCTACGGCGACAAAACACGTGCGCAACAAATGACGTCAGATAAGCTTCAGTACATTGTAACGGTTAAGGTCTATAACTGAACCGATACCGAATCGTCCTCGTCTACATCGCGATGCATCGTAGAAACGATTAATTTTGACATCCCTAGTATTTACCATTCGCACATACACGTGTTATACTTTATATATACATGCATCCACATTTAAAGCATTTGATATTGTCAGTGTGAACTGGATGGATGTCACTGCAAAGCGTGGCTTGTAATGTACGGTATGCATATTGACAACATGATGACTGATTAGTGAAAAATGGCAGTGAAAGTTTTTTTTTGATAATGCTTATTTATTCCTCAAGGCTAGATTATTGTCATTAGTAGTAATTAAGACCAAAAAACTTCAGCCTGCTGAAAATGACTAATCATTCATGTAAACATATTGCTGTGCTAGTGTCTGACTCTATATGAATAAGCAACGGGCTTTTAGATAAGATGGGAGCTCAGTGAGTGCCATAAGCTAAAAAATGAGCTCTATGCATTTGTTACAGATATACTTATAATGGGGATGCTGCAGAAAATCAATAGGTAATCAAGTCTGCAATCTAAAAGCGGGATGCCTGGCCTCTTTCCGCCGACGCTGCACCACAGTGCTCACGCACCCCGGTGAAGATAGATGTGGAAGGCTGTCAGATTTTGGACTAATACCGTGAGGTGCATGGTTTTTAAATTGATGATTTTCGTAGCCATTCAGATGCTCTTTGGGGAGAGAAAGTGACTCGCCATGTTGATTAGGTTGCACGGTCTGCCGATGTTCTGCTGTGTTAAACACGGTGAGCCATGAAAACGTCTTCTCTGCTGCTTCAAGGTTCAAGGTCCTTTATTTGTCATATTACATTCGTGTGTGATGTAATATAGTGAAATGTTTTTGTAGTTTCTTGTCCCACAATGCAACAACAACAAATAATACATTATAATGAATACATAATATAAAAAAAAAAACTATATATCAAAAATAACATGAATAAAAGTAGTAAAAATAAATATATAATAGTGTGTGCGTGTAAGACTAACAATTCTGCAGACTTCTCAAAATAAGTAACCGGATTGCCTGAGGATAAAAACTCCTTCCCGCCTGTATTTGTCCTCAGGATCCGATAGCGCTTTCCTGATGGGAGCACTGACAAGAATCTGTGCCCAGGATGGTAAAAGTCTTTATATGCTTCTCATGTAATTTAAAAGGATTGTGGAGTCTTGTTGTTAAAGATCTAGGCTGTATAGGTTAACCGTGCAAAGAGTGGTCCATCAGCTACTACGGTTGTACCCAAGAGGCACTAAAGGGATCTAGCAAACTTTTCATCCCATTACCGTATATATTTAATAAAGGGCCCATCATTTATACAGCTGCTTTGCGATTGAGAGATGCACATGAGAAAAGTATAAGGCAACACTTTATGATGATGATAAGGACGTCAAAATGATTCACTTTCTACATGGCTGGTAAATTAATTTGGTCACACTTTAGATTAGGGTCCAATTCTCACTATTACTATATTAACTATATGACTTTTGTCTCAATAAACTCCTAATTACAGCTTATTATTAGTTAGTTAAGTTTAAGAATCGGGTAGGATTAGGGATGAGAATATGGTCATGCAGAATAAGGCATTAATATGTGCTTTATAAGTACTAATAAACAGCCAATATCCTAGTAATATGCTAATAAGCAACTAGTTAATAGTGAGAATTGGACCCTAAACTAAAGTGTTACCATTAATTTTAAAGGGGTCATGACATGGACTTTTTAATTATTTTAATTTACAGTATTCCTTAAGGTTCACTTAATGTTAATAAAGATGATTGCACAGACACACGCACACTCACACATAAAAACAACATGCGGAAAAACTATTTTTTCAACCTTCATTCTGACCCTCTGTCTGAAATGATCCGTTATTAAGGGGCGGCTCCTTCAAGGCTTGTCAGTTAACAGTCACTGTTATGATTGGCTAATGTCATCGCATTGGAAAGAGTATCAACGCCCATTCGTAATTGCATGTAAGTGTTTTGAAAACATTATCCATAAACCATCATTTACAGACAAAGCATTATTTACAAAGCATATTTTTACTTTTGATAAATTTAATACATTGTAGCTAAATAAAAGTATTACTTTTTTATTTAATTTTTTTAAACCTACAGACCCTGATGTCAGGTTCGGTGGCTGTAATGAGCGCACAACACAGGAGAGTATAACACAATTAATTATTAATCAACTTTAATTATTAATCTTCCCAGGAACATGCAGGAGAATAACAGAAATCCACTGGAAACACAACCACGATAACATTGACAACATGAGACAATGAACAGAACAAACTCAGGGTTTAAATACACAAGGAGAGTAATCAAGGTAAAAAAAAAATAAAAAAACATCTGTTCTAAGGAGACTAACGAATAGCACAGGCAAATGAGTACAGTGAAAACAAAACCAAAACAGAACACTTAAATGCTTGTGTATTTTGTCATTAATTGTATATTTTAACATGGTGTAGCTTAGCTCTTATATCAGAGAAATAGGGTCATTTTTTTGCAGATTGCAGACAAAGTAAAATATAAATAGAAAATATAATCCAATTTCTCATAAATGGGATAACTTAAGTACACATCTTACCCCACTCTCCCCTAACGTAGTAACTCAGTTTGTTATATTTATTGACGACACCTGACAATAAATGCACAGGAACTACACAGTTGTGCTACAGTATACTGTAGGTGAGGAGTATGACAGCTTAGACTCGTCTGGTTACACAAAATGTCTTAATATGGGTCAAGCGGCACATTAATTTAAACCCAGATTAGAATCGGTTGAGAAGAGGATGAAGATCTGTCTAATAGAGCATCACTTTGATGTAGCCGTGTGGGCTGACATGAGCTCAGCGGAGGACCTGAAGTGGGGATCGGTGATCGGTGCTGGAGGCTTTCTCTCTGCTCTTCCTGTCCCGCTGAGCATCTCCCCGCACCAGGGGCTCAGCTCAAAAATCTCCTCTCTGACATCCATCAGTGCTGGATCAACAGTGCTCATAGATCCGTGCACAATGCTATCTTCCCCCCATCCATCCCATTGATCTCCTTTACAATTATCGGCTAAACGTGTTCAGCTGTTTGACTTTTTGAAGGGGCTGGAAAGTTGCAGTTAAGACAGACGCCATGGGAGAAATCTCACAAGACCGACCGGCAACAAAGTGGAGGAGAGACAAAAAGCATAAGGACACATGACATCTTTATACATGAATTTTGTGCCTGCAGCAGACATGTGCTATTCTGTGTGCTCTCGACTGAACAAAGTAACACACTTCAAAACTATAAAATGTGACAAAATGGTGGTGGTGTTTTGAAATCAGTGGGTTTTTTATATCATTTTCAACAACAAGATAAAAAATAAAAAAAACTGTCTACAAAATGACAGTTCTGGCATGAAGCTATGAATGGTGCAGGCTGATAGGTCTTTAACTTATTGGTAGCAATCATGCCGTAATCTACATGGCACAGCTGATTGGTTGCTGTTAACACTCTGCAGCGTGCTTCCAGAACCCTCCCCCTTCCCCAGCTCCACCTGTATAGATCTGCTACGGGGTTGATTCATGTATGTTATGCAGCAGCGTAGCAGATCTATTCCGCCAAACCAAATACATTAACATTGCCATAGCCATTACCATGCCAATCTCTATTACCATACCAATCTCCCGAGAGTCTTCATGACAGAACTGAAGTTAGCAAAGTAAAGTGAATTTGACTACTGAAAGGTAATCTAAACTCAACATAAAAGCAAACATGAGTCAAAAATGAATTGAACAAATTGGCCATATAGCTTTCTGAAATTGCCTTTTCAAAAAAGTATACGCTGTAAATGTACTCTTCATATAAATGTATTTATTTATTGCACATTACTTCTCATTAAACAAAAAATAAATAATGTATAAATAAATATATATTTTAAGTAAACTTTGTCGCAATGAACACATTCACAAATTGACGTCACCTCAAATAGCCAACTCTCAATGAATATGAGTGACTTAAGGTTGTTTTTCCACTGGAAATATCTATCAGTTTTTTAATGCCAAACTTTTTTTTTTTTTTATCTTGGCTGGCTTTTCATGCATTCTGACTGCAACGATCTTGGCTGGCTTTTCTGCATTCTGACTGCAACGTATTCACGTCAGGTCAGATTAGATTACCCGGTTGTCTCGTTTTAGTGAAACAAACACTATTCAGTCTCACTGGCCCTTGGACAGTAATCCTGCGCCAATAATTTCACTTACTCAACTGTTTTAGATTTGAAGTTATTGACTTGTTGTACATGCAGTACTGTGCAAGCTAATAAATCAACAGAACGGTTCATCAGGTTATATCGGCATCCCATATGTGTTTAATTCAGGACATTTCTCAGTTTTTGAGGGCATTTTTCAATGCCCCGGTGAACAAAGAAAGAATATTTATGGTAGTTAGTTACTCTATAATCACTTTCACCTCAAAAGCATCTCTCTTTGTTTCAGGGGAATCATTTCCTATAGTGTTCAGTTTTATTGATTTGCTCAATAGGATTTTTCTTCACTTGAAATCTAGATTTTTTTGTCCTTTTACTGTTTACTGTTTACAATTTTTAGGCAAAAACCTTCAATCAAAACTTTCACTCTGGCCCATAATAAATACACACATAGGCTACATACATAATTAAAATTAACACATTGAATTAAACATGAAATTA
>FLSR01000471.1:82896-94579 GCA_900092035.1 Leuciscus waleckii
GTCCGAGTCTGCTTCAGAGAGCGAAGGTTCCGAGCCTGTCTCTGAGAACGGGGATCCTGTCCCTGCTAAGGAGTCCAGCCCTGTCCCTGCTAAGGAGTCCAGCCCTATCCCAGCTGACGGGAGGATGCCCGTGTCCAGCCCTGTCCCAGCTGATGTGTCCAGCCCTGTCCCAGCTGATGTGTCCTAAGCAAGCCAAAAGCCAAGGCAACGTGGCAAGGAACCAAAACTCCATCAGGTGACAGAATGGAGAAAAAACCTTGGGAGAACCCAGGCTCAGTCAGGGGCCAGTTCTCCTCTGGCCAACGAGCGAACAATGTATGATTACGATCCAGGCAGCATTACAGGTCAGAAGTCCGATTGGTTGTGTCGATGAGGCCTTCACAGGGCTGATGAGGCTGGCACTTCAGGGATGCGTCATGGATGGGTCCAGGTGCAGGTCCACCATCTGATCTGGATACGGCCGGGGTCCAGCTGACTTCAGTAAACAGGGAAAGACTGGTTGAGACTTCAGGACTGCGTTGTCATCATGTCCAGGCACAGATCCTTTATCGGATCTGGATACGGCCTGGTTTTATGGGCAGTGTTCCCGGTTCCAGGTGACCTAAACTATGCAGCCTAATATTGAATTATAGAAGTCTATAATGTATTATGTGTATGCTAGGTCAAAGAGATGTGTTTTTAGTCTAGCTTTGAACTGACAGAGTGTGTCTGCTTCACGGAGAATGTTAGGAAGACTGTTCCAAAGTTTTGTGCTAAATAGGAAAAGGATCTACCGCCAGCAGTCGATTTTGATAATCTAGGTATTATCAACTGGCCGGAATTTTGGAGATTGCAATAGACGTGAAGGACTATAATGCGTTAAGAGCTCGCTCAAGAACTGCGGAGCTAAACCATTTAGTGCTTTGTAAGTAATCAGCAATATTTTAAAATGTATACAATGTTTAATAGGGAGCCAATGCAGTGTTGACAGGCTAATATGGTCATACTTCCTGGTTCTGGTAAGAACTCGAGCTGCGGCGTTTTGGACCAGCTGTAATTTGTTTATTAAGCGTGCAGGGCAACCACCCATAATAGCATTACAATAATCTAGCCTTGATGTCATGAACGCATGAACTAATTGTTCCGCATTTGTCAATGAGAGCATATGACGTATTCTAGATATATTTTTAAGATGGAAAAATGCGGTTTTACAGATACTAGACACGTGACTTTCAAATGAAAGATTGTTATCAAGAGCACACCCAGGTTCCTAACCGACGACAAGGACTTGACAGAGCAGCAATCAAGTGTTAGACAGTATTCTTATATCAGCTATGCATTCCGTTAATTTTGTGAATTGGTAAGTTTCGTCAGGGCGTGAAGAAATATAGTGCTGAGTATCATCAGCATAACAGTGAAAACTAATACCATGCTTCCTAATGATATCTCCCAAGGGTAGCATGTACAGAGTAAAAAAAAGCAACGGCCCTTGTACTGAGCCTTGTGGTACGCCATACTGAACTTGTGATCGATGAGACATCTCTTCATTTACTGCTACAAACTGATAACGGTCAGATAAATATGATTTAAACCATGCTAATGCAATTCCACTAATACCAAAATAATGTTCGAGTCTATTTAAAAGAATGTTGTGGTCAATAATATCAAATTCAGCACTAAGATCGAGTAACACTAATAGCGAGATACAACCACAATCGGATGATAAGAGCAAATCATTTGTGACTCTGATGAGAGCTTTCTCAGTACTATGGTACGTATACAAATATGTAGCTAAATGTAATAGCCTAATAATAATGATAATTATTATTATTTGCGTTTATAACTATAAATGAGTTCACTTAAGACAGTAATATGTTTATCATAAATGATTTATGAATGTTTTATGTTTATATAACCTAACCCCTTTTACAGTTTTGGAAATGTGTTTGTGTTTTATTTCTTTTTCATATGAGAAGTCTTTTATTTTTAATTTTGTTTGCTTATTCTATTATACTGAGCTTTTTCCTCCCCAAAAAATGGACTTTAAAGATACAAGTAAATGTCGTTTTTTTTGAAAATTCAAGAAATTATCAATAAAATTATTATTATTATATTTTTTTTACACAATGCAATATGCATCCCACACCTAAACAGGTGGCCTGATTGAATCAGCCGGCACAGACAGGGGGAAGGGCCACAAATTCGTGAGTACAGTTTACAAACCAGTGGGAACGGATTTTGAAAGCGTGGGCACGGTTTATGAATTTGTGGGTAAGATTGCAAAAACTGAAGGCACGGTTTACAAATCTGAGAGCACAGATTAGGAACTCGTGGGTACGGTTTATTAATCCGTGGGCACAATTTGTTAAACCGAGGGAACAGTTTAAGAATTCCTGAGTATAATATACTGTCCCTACCAAATTTAACTCTCATTAATTGAATTAATTAATTACATAAAATCACAATCCAGAAGTAAAAAATATATATAGCTTACTGTATATCAGCAGTTGATGCTGTGCTTTTGTGACATCTTTTTCTCATGATATAGCCATGGATATGCATTTTAATGTTTCTGCTTTGAGAATTGCAAAAATCTCATTTTTTGTGCGAAAAAAATAAAATAATTATACGTGAATAATGATCACTGATGTGTATTTGACTCGGAAGATGGCTTAACAACATACACTGCCGGATGGCAGGTTTAAACAAATTACACCGTGACCTAGAGCACGCAGACATTGGTATTGCACATCTTATTTTGTTCACAAAGGCAGTTAAATGCAGAGATCTGCCTCTGCTTGAAAACACTGATGAACCAACTCCGCAGAAAACTAATATTGTCTGTTGTAGTCCATATACCCCCGGTTTCACAGATAAGGCTTAAGCTAGTCCCAGACTAAAATGCATGTTTTAACTGAAAGGAACTTGCACTGAGATATCTTAAATGAAGTCAGATAGAGACTTGAGATCTTTTGTCTCAAGATGCACACCAGTAATGTTTTTTTCTTTTTCTTTTCAAAGGCACGTTTATAAAAGCTACTTACATGTCCTAAATGAACTAAGGCATCTAATCTTGGCTTAGTCTAAGCCCTGTCTGTGAAACCAGGCCATTGTGTTCCAGTTAATTTGTTTCACCACTCTACAGGCAGGACCAACCTACGGTCGTAAGTTGATGACCGGTTAATTGGCAGCAAAGGGAATTTGAGCCGCAGAAAGTCGGGTTGGATGAGCCCTCCGGCCAATACATCGACCATGAAATGCGCAAATAAAATGCAGAAATCAAATTTTGCATTTTTTAAAATGGAAAAAAAGTTGTATGTCAATTATTTGATTTTCAATTAAATAAGCATTGTATACAAGGTTAATATTTTTTTCACCAGTCTAAAAACGAATAAAGAAGAAAGCATGTTTTCAATTACGAGTTAAAAAAGGAAAAAGGAATGGACGCAAAAGTACACGGACCAAAAAAATTATTCTTTCATTAAAACTGGTTCGCTGATAATATAAATTATAATTAAAAGATTCAATTAGAAAAATTACTAGCAAGTGCTAATCAGACCTTTTGGACTCCTCAGTCATCCTCAGCGCTTCCATAATTAGTGATATACAGTATAAAGGCATGTATCTGCACATTATTATTTATGCATGGTTAGTGTTAAACACTGCATTCAGGTGCTCCCTAATTCCACAGCATTGGCCTTCATAGTCAAGTTAAAATTCATATACCACTGATAAGGATAAATTAAACAAGAGGAAATTGGCATTAAAAGCCTGAAAGTATTTCTTAATAACTGGCAGAATGAATCATCTCTCCTAAGCCTGTATTAATTAAACATGGATTTAACAAAAGCTACGGGTATTAGAAGCGGTCTTCATCATTCTTTAACCTGAGCCGTGCAGCAGTATGCTGTCATAGCATTGATATATTAAAAGGCTTTAGAAAGATACTGGAGAAACACTGCGCTGCCCCAAACTTTCCTCTTGACAAATATATTATACAACACACACCATTGCTCCAGGTCAAAGGTCATGTGGATTCACCTCACAGCATGTCTGATAGCTTGAGGCAATTCAACATTTTATTTTCATGTCTCCTGTTTTTGTTCTCCTTTCTGAGATACTACAATGAAATCACAGTAATTTATTATTATTATTATTATAAATCTGGTGATGTAGGTTTTAAGTAGACCCTACACATCCTAACCTAATATATACATTTTATTTGAAATAAATCAAGAACATTTCATTGAGAACATCCCCTTAATACTGTATGCTCCAGATGAAAAAGTCAAAGGATTTTCAACTGCCATGAAGGGTGAAACATGTGAGAAGTGCTAAAAGAAAAAGTGAGGGTATATGCTACAGATTAAAATATTGAACCGGCCAAATTTAGACACGTGATAACATATAATTCTCTGAATAGCATCTACTGCTGCACAAAGTCTTCAAGAGAGATCAAAAGCACCTCTACCAACATATTACTTGAGGTATCGTATTAAGGATTCATTAAACATTAATAAGTGCAAGCATCTATTCACAGGCTGGATTCAAGCAGATAGCCTATTAAGTCAGTTGGTAATTGCAGGAACAGCATATAAACTCAAAGAACATTTACAGTAGGTGGTTACATAAACTGTTATTGTTTGAAGGTGTTTGTTCTTGCACAACTCTGAAACAGCCAGTAGCAGTTGTCACAGATGGCACTTTAAAGCATCTGCAGTGCTTCACATGAGATTCAGCTCTTTTGAGAGAAGGTATCGCCTGGGGTCCTGCATGAAATAAAGCGGTATTGTGGGATTTTTTATTTTATTTTTTTATTAAATTTTCAATATAGTTTATTTTCTCCCTCAGTACTTATTTTCTCTTCTTTGATTATAAATATTGAATTAATTATAAATAGTCCAGTTACTGCCTTGAGAATCATCCAGATTTCACTCACTGTGACATGATTCTCAAAATGGTTTTATATTGGCCGCAGCTGACTTTATAATTGTATTATTAATAATAATACAATTATAAAGTCAGCTGCGGCCAATATAATTTATTATTATTATTATTATTATGCTCCCTACACAGATTATCTTCCCTGATATTTTAAAAGAGTCTTGATAATTAGTGACACAATATAATCCAACACTTCTTAATATAGTAAACAAACGGAACAAATCACACAGCACCATCAACCAATGAGTCTGCTGTACTCACCTATGTGCAAAATAACTTTATTCTTTCATTATGGCAAATGTCTTTGTCTTTGTGTTTTTGTTTTGAGATCTTTCAAAAAATCTGTAGAGTTGTTCATAAATTGGAAACTGTTATTCTAAAAACCTGTTATAATGAGATAGCCTGCTATATAGAACCTTGTTGCTAAAAAAAAAAAAAACCCTACTGTTTAAATTTTTATGCAGTTTGCCTTTTTCGGAAACAAATGAAATTTTTTATTATTTAAATATCCCTTCTGATTGGTCAGCTTACAAATAAAAGGAACCTGTATGCAGTGATTGGTAAACATTTTTCTGTGTAAATTTTTTTCCCAAATTGATACACATAAAATATATATATATATATATATTTTTCAATTTAGTTGTTCCATTCCTTTTTAAATCACATCATTCACTTTTGAACAGTCACTGCCTCCTGAAACTGCATAAAATACGCAGAACAAGACGCTTAACTGCACACAGAGCAAAACTGATGACCATTTCTATGCAACAGTAGGCCCGTAATAAGTGCACCACTCATTGGAAACAGACGGTGAGCAACACAAAACCCCAATGATGCTTAGAAGTGCGTATTAAAAGCCATTTGTACACTTTGTACACAACGCAGACAGGGCGCGAAGCCCGATCATATTTTACCATGTGTAATGGTGTCCCTGTGGCTATACATAACTTCCCACTGTCACTTTCCATTTGATCTGTCATGAGAAACATTATGAGTGCCTTCGCACTAACGTCGTTCGGTATAAAAGAAAGGAGGGGATGACATATTGCACAAACAGTCCAAGGTAGCAGACAAACGAGCCATTGTGCGTCTCATTTTTCAGCCGTGCTCTTCGTGGCTTAAAGCCGAGTTGAAAATGAAGTGTAGTTGGATAGAAGACGCATGATTGCTAGCCTAGCGAAAGTGTATGACAAGTCTAGCTGATGGAATTGAACAATAAACTAATGAGTACCTGAGGGTAACTAACAGTTTAGGCTGAAAGGTCAACGTTAAGATGTCAACTGCTGCTCGAAACTAAAATGTAGAGACTTATACATAAGTCTTAATAGCTTAAACGCTTTTGGCACCGTCATAACAACGGTGGTTTAGTGATGGTGCAAGTTACTTCATACATCGACCTTATGATCACTGAATAATCAAGAGAAGCTTGTCAGAGGCACTTTTCTCCAACAAGTGGAACTGACTTTCAATAAAGCAATTAAGGACGTCAATTAGCATTCTCCCTTCCTGCTAGCAGCAACACTCCATGCAACATTACACACGAAAACTCATTGAGAGCTTTGATCTGTGAGTGTGTGCGTGTTCAATTGGCCAATTGAGGACCTTTATACAGCCATTTAGAAAATGGCAAACTAGGAGTACAAAGGTAACTGCGGCAAAACACAAAAATAGCCGTGAAAATGACAGGTAAACAGCACCCTGAATAAACCAAGGCACATAGCTGGAAGATAGATAAGCCAGCTAGTCTAACAGCTATGAGATGAGGAAAAAGGAGGCCGCTCCCACTATGTGGTTAAGCCACTAAATGGAACTTAGCTCTTATCTGAACTGATGCAGGGATTCCTCTGATTTCCCAGCTTTGCTTTGATGTGCTCAGCTTTAGCGGTGGTTTAGAAGCCGCGCTACCCGCCGTCGTACACGGTTTATACGCCTATGTAACACAATGCTGCCGAGACCCGACTAGTTCTAGATGGCCTTAGCGGCGAGCAGCCGTGTGAAAAGAATGTTAAAAGCATTGTAGACCAAAAACATGTCTGGCCTCTCTTGTACGCATAGTCAGATCTGCCTTTTCAGTTTTAAATCTGATGTTACATGAGCCAAGCTTCCAGAGAGAGAGAGAGAGAGAGAGAGAGAGAGAGGGGCGTATATCTATATGTAAATAAACTCCAAGCTGGTCATTAACTGATCTAAAATGTTTATTAATTGGTCGATATCTGGTTTAAATTGTTAGTATTGGTCCAAGCTGGTAGTTAGTTGGTATAAAATGGTTATTTATTTATCCAAGCTGGACATTAGATTGTCTAAAATGGTTCTTATTGTTCCAAGCTGGTCGTTAGATGGAATAAAAGTTTTTAATTGGTCCTGGTCATTAGCTGGTATAACATGGTTATAAATTGGTCTTGGTCATTATCTGGTATAAAATGGTCATTAATTGTCCCTGGTCATTATCTGGTATAAAATGGCTTTTATTGGTCCAAGCTGGTCATTAGCTGGAATAAAATGGTTATTAGCTGGTCCAAGTTTTTTGTTTTTATTCCGCTTTCTGCCCTAATATTATCATTAGCTAGTTCAATCTGGTAAATAGCGGTTCTAAAATGGTCATTTATTGGTCCATGCTGGTCATTAGATTGTCTAAAATGGTTATTAATTGGTCAAAGCTGGTCATTAGCTGGTCTAAAATGGTTATTAGTTGGACCAAGATGGTCATTAGCTGGTATGAAATGGCTATTAGTTTGTTGTTTAGTGCTCTAAGATTATCATTTGCTAGTTCAAGCCGGTCAATAGCTGATCTCAGATAGTCATTAGCTGGTAAAAAAAAGAAAAAGAAAAAAAAAGGTTATTAATTGGTCCAAGCTGGTTATTACTGTAGCTGGTATAAAATAGTTAATAGTTGGACCAGTTGGTATTCATTAGATTGTCTAAAATGGTTCTTATTGGTCCAAGTTGGTCATTAGCTAGTATAAAATGGTTATTAGCTGGTCCAAGCTGTGTTGTGGGTTTTTTTTTTTTGTGTGTGGGTGTGTGTGTGGGGGGGGGGGGGGGGGTATTTCATTGACTTAATTTTTGCACGGTGTTCATTTTGTCTTAAAGTTCAATAATTATCCATAGGACAAAAAATGTTTTTTTCAAAAAAGAAGAAAAAAATCATGGTTATCCTGTAAGGCCATCAATTTGTGGTCACATTTACTCATTGTGGTCATTCTGCAAACTTTCGCAGGGGAAATCCAGTCATTTCATTAGGAATATACATGATTAGGAATTGCGCATGAGGGTGAAATATTTTCTCAGACAGATTTCAAGTTGGTAATGCCACATTATCCAACAGGAAGTGGTTAACCTTTTGGTTTGAAAATAATAGACAATGATAAATGAGTAAAAAAAAAAAGCTATCTTTGTGTTACCAGCTCAAAACTACCAATCTAACAGGATGATAGCTAACTGAATCAGTGCTGTGGGTTGAGAGGAGCTGATTGTTTCACCCACAATGAACACCAACTGCCACCAGCTTTCATATAATTAAATGCAGCATATAGGACTTCTATTTACATTGCATTCACATTTATTCATTTGGCAGACACAAATACGCAACTAACATAAGCAAAGAAATAAGCGGTGAGTCATATGAGGAGTTAGCAATGAAACCGTTCCAAAGCTGGTTAAGCTATGTGCTAATTTAATATATAATTAACCAACTGTTTATTCTTCACAATTTAAGTCCCAAGCACATCAATTATCTTAGTAAAAAGAATAATGGAAAAATAATGGTATTTTGCTTGACGTCCTCATTATGACACAGAGCAGGTTATTTATTTTTGCTCTATTCTTCTATATTCTTAAAATATATGTGCTCTTTTCTCTCTCTCTCTCTCACACACACACAAAATATACAGCATAAAAATTTAAAAACATGGAAATACAAATCTACAATAAATTAAAAGAAATGTAATATTACACGTGTAACATACGGTACCTGTGTGCATTTGTGCTCTGCTGGTGTTTCACATTAGCATTTCTATGAATGGCAGCATTTAACACATGGGTGATATTTTACTTGTTGAGCTTTGATGATAATTAAATTTCACCATGCAAAGAATACAAATTACTTTACTTTTGTTAAACATCCATCTGGGACTTTCAAAATTATCCGTTAAAATGTCTTTTCTCATTTACTGATAAAGGCATGCTCCGCTAGGGAGTGTGTGTGTGTGTGTGTGTGTGTGTGAGAGAGAGTGTGAGTGTATGTGTATGTGTATGTGTATGTGTATGTGTGATCATGTTTCTAAAACATGAAACTGATTGATGGCAGCAATCAACTTTGAGCGAGAAAAGGGTAATAAGGACGTTGACATGTACTGTATATCATTTAGATAAAATGTCTAGATGTTGCCTAATACTGTGTACAGCAAGTCGGTAATCAATGCTACCGGATCAGATATAGGCCTGAATCCCTTGTAGTCGACTTGCATCACTGAGCAAGCATCAGCGTCAATTAGTGATTTAGTTGTCCAGGACCATATCTGTAGTCCCTGAATATAATGTAAAACGGTCCTTATTAAGAATCATTTATGATACGGACATGTACCCACCAATTTATTTCATCATAATTTTATCCCCACCATTTTATATGGTATGCATTATTTTCTAACGGTTTAATATTTTGTCTCATTTGAGTTTTTTGGCAAAGTAGGAAACATTGCTATATGGCAACTTTGTACAATAGAAAATGATTTAATTCAATATTATTTATTTCAATATAATTGTTGCCACTATCTATTAAAAAGCTTTATGCCTTAGCACGATTACATTGTAGTACAGTGTTGTCATATGACAACATTGTATAATTTTCTGTAATACATTGATCAGTTAACAACATCTAATTAATTTCTTAAATATGCAGCAAAAAAAAAAAAAGCTTAAGCTTTTATGTGTGCTGCAGTTTGTTTAGTGTATTGCAGTAACGCTGTTTATGTAAAAAACACTTTCATGATTTAAAAACACTGAACATATAGCTGCAATTTCATTTTATATAAAAAAAACACACACATTATGCATCATTCCTCATTATGAAAGTGCTAGATTTAAGAATAATGTTTAATATGTTAAGCACAGTACATTTAAGTACTTAAATTGATTGAAAATAACAACTCACCTACTAAAGAGAATGTATCTTTCTATAGTAAAACTGCCATGATATGATATGCTATTGGGCATTGTATAGATTATATAATTGTACAGATTTTGTATCTAATCATAATGTTAATAAATTTACTTTTCAGTTTAGACCTGAAAAAGAGCAAATTAACTGCTATTTATGTGTCATTACAACCAGGATTTTTGATCACTAAATTACTCTATGTAATATTTTCTATTACTTAGTATTAGTATTATAGTATTAGTATAGTAGTATAAGAGTTTTTGTATACCACAATACATCAGGGATTATAATCAAATAAGTACACACACACAACAAATGGATGGCACAACATGAAATATTTGTTAATGAGCAAAAATACGATACATAAAACAAAAATCACAATTACTTTCCACTAAAAGTCTATGCACTCTGTGTTTTTGGCATGGTAACACACTGAATTACAAAGCAGATAAAGAGCAGTATTTTTAAGTATTGTTAAAAAAATGAGAGAAAACTGCAGTCTTTGGAGACAGAGAGATTAGAAATCTATTACCAGAGCAGATAACCATTGGCCCTCTTCAAGCCATTTATCTCACTGTCCTCTCAAATGGATCTTAAAGTTTGCATTCGAGCCCTCAAAAAACTCAATATCTGAGAGGGACTGTTTCACCATTGAACGTGTAATGAATTGCTCAGAGGTTTGTATGTGTCATCAGTTAACCCAATCTACTGCAGCCATAAAAAAATAAAAAATAAGGGCTGGCCTGAAATCACATGACAAATTGCAGGATGAAATGGCATTTGGATTGTGTGGTTAGCTACACCATCATCCTTTTACCCTCTCTGTGCATGTAAAATTTCTGTCAGTAATGGGTTGAGTAGGATGGGATTTACTTTAGTCAAATATATGCTGTGAGTGATGCAGCCTGGATGCAACAGAATTATAGGAAAACCATAAATGAGGACTAACCACAGAGCGAAAGACTGGATATTGCACAGCAGCCTCAGAGATGAAAGGTAACATTTTTCAAGGAGGACGTGTGAAGAATGCTATCAAGTTGAAATAGGTTTCTTATCAGTCTTCATAAGATTAGGAAAAGTCATGAAGTGTCAAACGAGTGACCATAAAATATGAGATTCTAAGTCATAATTATGGATAAAAAAGTTGCAATTGTGAGCTAAAAACCATGTTATGAGTCATAATAGACAACATTTTTAGACTAGTGTATTTGTATAGCACTTTTCATGCATAAAATGCAGCTCAACGTGCTTCACAAGGTAAAATACAAAAATGAAAACACAAAATTGTCAGTGTAATTTCACACAATATCAACACGATGTCAGTATCAATAAATATTGATATCAATATATTCGAAAGCAACTTTAAAAAGATATATATTGATTTAAAAATATGAATGCTTGAATCCTGTCTAACTTCAATTGGTAGACAATTCTAAATCTAAATCAGTCCACGTTCTGTCATAATTTCAGCTTTTATTGGATAATTACAACTTCATGTCATAATTTTGACTTTTTATCTCTATATATTTGAATATAATTTGAAGTTGTATTTGTAATTGTGACCTTTATGTCATATGATTTACCAAAGCATTTTTTTTTTTTTTT
>FLSR01000472.1:0-27272 GCA_900092035.1 Leuciscus waleckii
AACAGCGCTGAAAGAAGAGATCTGTACATCTCTTCCCAGTTTAGATGCAGTTTGTGCTTGTTTTTCAGTGAGATACTGATTGCCATTTACAGCTGTGAAACATGGAATAACTATTTTTGATGTGTAAAGATACAGATATCAGACACTAAATGCATTGTAAGTGATTAATAAATGAGTTATTTGTAGTGGCATTTGTGTGTCCTTATGACATGGAAATTATTAACAGGATACTTAGACCATCAGCCACTTTGCTTTACTGTTAAACCCAAATAAATGGAACCGTTCTACATTAGTTCTACAGAAAATCTAGCTTTTATTGTAATTAAATTATCATGCTGTATTATCCATGCCAGGCCAGTAGTTGGCGATATAACGTAAAGAAAAACTGAACGCCACAAGTAGTTCAGGAATTTATGCATTTTATGAGACAACGCCGAATTAATCACTCACCTGTTAATGTGCGGTCGCATTTACCGTTGTTCTGCGAATTTTCACGGGCGAAATCTATAATAATTTGAATAGAAATCCATGCTATTGGGAACTTTGCACAGATTTCGCAACGGGTTTAATTTGGTCACAAAAATATTAAATAATCACTTTTTTTCACAACATGGTTCAAACTGAATTTCTCTTACATTATCAATATTTTATTTTGTTTACACCTGTATTGGCCTCATCACACTGTTTGGAATGCAATAAGTCTGATTTTTTAAATAATCTGGGGTAAAAAAATTCCAAATTTCAGGGAGTTCGCTGAGACAACCCAAATAATTGCTTGGTGTTTGTGTGGCAGCCTTTGGCGTAATATGGTGAGAAAGATCTTTCTGTGTTGTTATAACTGGCATTTGTCATAAATCAGCATTGAAGCCTTTCGTTGTGTTATTATAACTGGCATTTGTCATAAATCAGCATTGAAGCCTCTCATTGACCCATGTCTGAGCCCAATATAACTGGGTTTGACCCACCAGGCTGTCCAGCAAACATTCTCAGCAAGGGCATGAGGTGTCAGTGATCCCATGAATTCACGGTTATATGCATCAAATCAATTGACATTGGCACAACTTGAAGAGGAACACGTTTATACAAATAATTAAACCCAGCATCCATTTACAACCCTTGTTCGGGCTGGAGACCATACAAGATGGTAATTTATTCCACATGTTGCTGCTATCAAGCTTGAAATACAGTGTTTTATGATGATTGAGCCTTTCAACATGTGTCTTGAAACTTAACATATTTGATAGTTAGCCATACAAATATTAGACAAAAGCCTAATTTCCACCAGAACAACTGGCTTTACAAAGATAAATATGATTGAAAAAGGAGCCAATAGATCTGCAGCTCAGAGGTCTGTGATTCATGACTCATTACAAAACTTCTCATAGTTGTTTATGTGTAGCCTAGTCATTTGAAATGTGAATCACTTTATTGCTGATATATACGTGCATGTTAGCATTGCTCTTTATTCGAGTAGCCTTCTTTGGATATCTAAACGGTAAGAGCGATGTTTATTTTCTAGCTAATTCAATGCATATATATTTAAAGGAGTCAGTTGGCTTAATGTGTAAGTTCAACATCACCTGTAACGTTACATCTCGTCAGCTCTCCAACATGAACCCTGACGCGGTAAAATCATCATTGATAAACAGACGCACGACGGGCAGTGTTCTCATTTTCTAAACGTTTAGGCTGTTACTTGCCAGTTTGTATATCCACCTTAGAAAATTTAGCAATTAGAAATTAGAATGTATTGGTTTTGAACACAGAGCTGTATGTCCAACAAAACTTAAAACTGCAGTTTGTTTCGACCATAACTATTCCAGAAAAGAAATTTGGCAAATCAAGGCAAATCAAGAATATGCGGTGCATTGTAAACAATGTGGGAAACGTGTGAGCATCATGGGATTATTTCCCAGCATTCTCATGTCTAGTGCCAGAGTTAATTGCGTATTTTTGTTTGTAAAGTCCCAGATGAAATGAAGCATGAACGCTAATGAATGCAGGCTTTTGTGTTTATTATCTGTTCATACTGAAACAGGCCCAGCTAAAGGAGATGCATACGTTATGAAAATGTTTCCTTTTATTTTGCGCAACCACAAGTTTCCAAATGAATTTGATCCTCTGAAAGTTTTTTGTGCACAATCCAAAGAATTCAATGTTTTGCTCTGGGTTTCTGGGATGTGGCCTGGATCTTTAAGGACACCAAACTGGTTGAATGAATTTAGGGGGCCACTGTGGGGTGATGAGATTGTGCCGTTTCCATGGAACCAAATCCACTCGAGTCACATGGCTTCATACTAATGAATATTCTGACCACTTCTTTCCAGACCAAACAGTTTGTTGGTCACTTTTGGCTTATGCTATCAGCAACATGAGCCTAACGGGGATCGCTCTGTCTCTTAACGGGACAGCCTCATTGGAACCAGACGAGTCAGAAACACAAGCCACTCTCTATGGTGAGTAAAACATGTTTTAACTCATAATGTAGTTTTATCAAAAATGTGCATTAGCTTTCTGTCTCAAAATATGTGTTAAATGTTCCTTAAAAGTGATCCATGAAAACAATCGTCTCTCTTTCCTCACACAGAAGTCAAAGTGTTCAACATCGTGCTTTCTTCAGTAGCTCTGTGTATCCTGATAGTGACAGTAATCATCACCTGTATCTCATATCAAAGACACAGAAGGTGAGTAAACAGACATGTGCAATAGGCCTAAAACATATTTGGACACTTAAGCCACACTTAAGAAATAATGTTTGTCCTTGCATTAAATAAAATCTCAGAATTTGGCAGAACAATTGACATTTTTACTTCATCAGAATGGTGCGAAACTTAGTAAAGGTTTTCACACTTGCTGTGTGAACACACACACACAAAATCATGGACATGATTTAAAACGGGTAAATGGTCCTGAATAAAATAATCACACGTTTTTTCGCGGTCAGAAATGGCCGCATTGGAAATGAATGGGAGACTAATTTCATCTTGTGGAAACGTTTGGTACTGCAACAAAACAAAATTGTACTTAAAGCTTTGATTTTCTCACAGTTTTAGAGTAAAACGTTTTGGAAAATATATCTTTCATATAAAAATTTAAAATAGTATTTTGGTGCATTTGTGCACTTTTTTTTTTTATTAAGCAGTGATCTGCACTGTGTCATCTTAAAAAAAAAATTCAGCAGTAATCTGTCATGTGTCATCTTAAAAAAAAAAAAAAAAAGATTTATGACAGGTCTATATAATAAATGTATAAATACAATATACTCATAACTACTGCATAAATATATTTAGTCCATAAAATCCTCTAAAAATACAAAATATCAAATAAAAAACATTGTCAAACTAAAATATAGTACATTACCGTAATTTCACTGAAATTAAAAATATATTTATTTCGAAGGGTTAACACTAAAAGTTTGGCAAACAAATGCAAAGTTTCTCGGGAACGAATACTATTTCCATCACACAATTTTCGCAAAGCATCGAAATATTTACACTTTGTCATATTTCCATAAGGGGTTTGCAAGCCAACACAAAGTTATATAATAAATATAATTTACTTAAATGCTTTTTGAGTTTGTTTGGGGAAGTATTGCATTTCCCAGAGAAAAATTTTTGAGAGTAATATGATTTATTGAAATATGATTTATTTCATTGCTTTTAAGTTTGCTTGCAAAGCTTTTGCCTTCTCTCGCAAAAGTATTGCGTTTCCCAGAGAAATTTTGCATTGGCTCATAAAAAAACCACTGAAATATAGTTTTTCCTTGTACCTTTTTTTTTTTTTTTTTTTGGTGGGGCTTTTCTTTGTTGGGATGAGTTCATATAAAAAAGTTGCGAGCGAATTCAAAGTTTCTCAGGGGACGAGAAATCATTGAAATATCGTTTACATTTTTTTTTGCATTCTCTTTCAAAAGTATTGCGTTCCCCTGAGAAAACTTTGCAATTGCTTCCAAATGCATTGAAATATAGTTTATCCTCCAATATTATTTACATCACAAAAGTTTTCAAAATCTTTGAAATATAATTTATTTCAATGCCTTTGAGCTTGCAAAAATGCTGCTGTACGGCCAAGGCGGATGTACGGTACAGCAGTTTTTGACTGGGATTTTCAACGTTTCCAAAGCAAGAGCGCGCAAAAGCATTAAAATTTTGTTTTTCCTACCATCTCATTTCCTTGTAAGGGTTCCATATTGCTGGCATATTTGGTCAAGACCTTCTTATTGGTTCTTAAATTGTGACATGGTACATATTTTTGTGTCACAGGAAGCATAAGAGGGCACGCATCTATGAGAGTGCCGTGGCCTGCGAGGTTCCCGAAGAGCAAGTGGGTGTTACTTGTGGAAGAAACCCACAGTTTCCGTAACCCGCTCGCCCTTTTCAGACGACAGGAGGGGCCGAAGGACAACTCACGGATCCACTACATCTACACCAACCCTCTGCCGGTGGGACACGAGGAGGACAGGATCCCCCCTCACACTCCACTCACGCTGCAGGACTACGCCCGCGACCCCAAGAGCGGCATCACCCTGGTCCCGCCCATTTTTTACATGCAGCTGTAGATAGTCCTGGACAGTTAGTTTTTAAGGAAAACTTTGATCACCGTCATGTCGTCCAAAACCCGAATCATGTTCTTTCTTGCGTGGAACTCAAAAAGAGACGTTTAGCAGAATGTTCACGCTGCTCTTTTTCTTACAATGAAAGTGAATGGTGACCAAAAATCACCATGAATGTGGTTAATGACTTCTGCGCTATATTCCAGCCTAATTACAGCTGTTCCTCACACAAAGTTAGAGTATGGTTTATTAACATATGCTTTTAGATGGAAAAAAAGAAGCTCAGATGTTTATCAAAATGTATAATTTTTGCATTTCACAGCTGAGAAAGTCACACCGGTTTGGAAGAACATGAACTTGAGTAAATTCTTTTTTGGATGAATTATTCCTTGGGATGAGCAAAAGTAAAAGGCAGTGTGTCTTTTTCCACACAGTTTTTAATTAGCGCATAAAACAGCTGAAAGTGTACGTTACAAAAGATGCAGAAAGTGAAATATATCCACCAGAAAAGCAGATCGAGCCGAAGACTGAAAGAGAACGACCGATCGTTACAACGATGACAAAAAAAGAAAAACTGTAAACAACATTTTTAGACAATCGGCTGAGTTTCCCGGATCAGCCAATCCAGAGCCTCCTTCCTGCCTTGCCGCTCCATCTCTGCTCCAATCGTCTCCAGGCATTTCCTGTGGTAGTCGTTCACCCAATCACGCTGCAGGATGACAAGTATGTATTATTACAGCAATCCATGCTTTAACGAAAGCATTTTCATAGAGGTTTACAGGATTCATGCCTTCAAATGTTGTTGATAGTGTCCAAGCATAAAGCCCTAACGTATACTTGGGTTTTTACAAGTTTATATGCTAATGTATGCAAAATAGCACAGACACTGGACAAGAATTTAACTTTCTAGTGCTCTAATGTGTCGGGCACATTATCAAATGGCGTACGCATCAAAACTGAAGTAAGCTTTGGGCTTTAGGCATCTCTAATTTTCTTTTCAGTTGTTGTTATTAGATTTTATTTTTTAAATAAACACTTACAAAAAATGTTTGCAAGACTTTTTCATAGTTATTGTACAAACTGCCTTGTTGCTAAAACACAGCAAACTGTTAGCATGCTAAATAAAGCACCACCACTAATAATATAAAAAATGAACTATATTTATGTAAAAAAAGAAGAAAAAAAACCTCTAGATAAAGTAGACGGCCATTGCAACCCAATGGTAGTATCTATCGGTCTGCTCTTACCTCTTTCTGTGTGAGCAGGTCTGTGTTGATCATCTTCAGCTGGATGGGGACGAGGGTGAGGGGTTCAAACGTCAGACTACCTCTGTTCCTGTAGTTATACTGAAAAAAAATGATGTTGAAAGGTGAAATATCGTACCTCAGACCTCTCAAACGTGCATTAAATACTTTTTTGTTTAGTTTGTGATCTTGGACTCAATACTGACACCTATTGGTGTGGAGGAAACATCACGTAAACAAATATTTGGACAGAATACCTCAGTTCCTATAGTTATACTGACATTATAAATGTCGTTTTTTCAGACCTCTCAAAAGTGAATTCAATTATTTGTGGTTTAGTTTGTGCTGTTACGTCTTAGACTCAATACTGACACCTACTGGTGTGGCGAAAGAACCACGTAAATGTGTCAAAATATTTGACCTTGTGCACCTTTGAAATGAGCTGTATCAGAAAACTGATGTATTTTCTCAGCATAAATATGAACTGATTATGGAGTGGTTTGATGCAGTATTTACTTTGGTTTTTGCGGGAACGACCAGGACAACGTTTTCCAGCCGAATGCCAAAAGATCCATCTTCATAGTACCGGGTCTGGAATAAAACATGCACAAAACTCAAATATATTGAACCAACTTCACAGTAAACTTTAACTACATTTGAGGCAGAGTTGCAATAATGCCGCCTTACAATAGTACAGAAACAGAAACTGGTTAAAAAAGGAGCATTAAAACACTTTCAGATCCTTAAAAACTGCAATGAATAAATCCAGAATGAAAGTAAGTGGGTTTCTGTACCATCGCTGACGATCATTCCGGCCTCCAGAGGTTCGTCTGCAAAGGTTTTATAGCTGATGCCACACGGACCCTCGTGCACGTTAAGGAAACATCCGACGCCGTGGCCGGTACCATGAAGATAGTCCAACCCAGAGTCCCAGAGAGCAGCACGAGCAAACGAGTCCAACAGGTGACCTGTAGAAAAGAGCACAGTCCACTGAGACCAAACGCCTCTCTTTACCTCACTCTACACAGCATTAGAGCACCTCAAACTGCTCCAAAACAAACCGAACTTCAAGTTTCTGATTTTAAGGACGTACCTTTGGTACCATTGGGAAAAACCGCAGCACTGACGGCGATGTGTCCCTTTAGGACGTATGTAAAGCATTCCTGTAGAGATTAAATATTTTGTTCTGATAGTTTTCAGACTATTAAGTAAGGAGAGAGTTTGATCTTGAAGGAAATTAAAAAAAACATGTTTTACCTTCTCATAATCAGATGGGGTCCCAAAATGCACTGTACGAGTCACATCTGTAGTTCCATCTCTGGATTTCAAAGATAAAAAATGTCATTATATATATATAATCTAACACATTTCTTTAATTCTTTCATATCTAAATAAATAAAAAATAAATAAAGCACTAATTGTCCTGCAGTGTTTGTGTACTTACCTGTACTGAGCGCCGGAGTCAATAAGATAAACTTCATTAAGAGAAAGAGTTCTGTTGGTTTCTGGGAGAGGCCTTATTAAATGATAGATCAAAAAGAGACAATTTAGAAAAAAAACTTTAAATGCATGGTTAAATACTGTCACAGCAACCCACCTGTAATGTATTTGCCCCATTTGGACCGACACTAGAGATGGTAGGAAAACTCAGCCCAACAAAGTCTTTCTGTTGACTAGACAGACAAAAAATAAAAAAAATTCAATTGAAAGCAGATTTTCTTGCTGCTTCAGTGTCTGCAGTTCCACAGATCACCAGAGGGTGGCGCCATAATCTCATACAAGAGAAAAACAGCAAGTAATGCAGCTTTTTAAACGCACTGGCAACGATGGCATCAGTATTATGATCCTGCTTTTATTTATAAAATTATATAAAAATATAATTAAGTCAATGTGTGTGTAAAAATTCATTGTTTGGTTCTTTTTGCAGGTCAAATGCAGCATGTTCGACTCACCTGCGCAATTCTTCTGCTTTATCTGCTGCTGATATCTCTGTGACCGTACCTTTGGGAATCTATATAAATGACAAATACTCTTATATTTTCGTTATGTATTCATCATTCAATCAATAAAGTAGAAAAACATAGAAAAGTCTTCCTGAATAAATTTCAGGATTATATAAATTATAACGATACCTCTTTCTCCAGCCAGGCAAAAAGTTCGCACAGCGCCACGGCGTCTTTGATCTGTGATAGCTCGGGTAATGTTTTTGAAACCTGGGGAATTTTCAGTATAAAGTGAAGAATCAGGAATGCAAGTTTTACTTTATGCTGCTAATGCCGATGATGGCGTAGGCGAAGAACACAGGGTTGTATTCAATATCTGACCCGCGCAGGTTGAAAAGCCCTGGAGAGAGAAAGTGAGATTTCATTTCAATGTCACATGATCCTTCAGTAATCATTTCAATGATCTCACAAGTCATTTTACTATGTTTGTGAAGACATTTCCAGGACTTTCACCTTACCAAATGTCGCAATCAAGTCTATAATTATCAACATCAACACAAGCTAATCTGACTCAAGAGCTCTCTGACTGGGGTTAACAGGAAAGTGGAGAGGAGAACGAGGGCTGGGTCGTGATCTGACCGCTAAAATCACACACAAACCGTGCTGTACGCTGATACGTACACGCAATCTCATCTAGAGCCGTGACCACAAACCAGGAAATCTTCCTTTCTGCCATTTTTCCTCTCAGAGCTGTAATTTTATCTTGCCAGGTTAGGCCTACAAGGGAAAGAGCAACAAAAAAATTCTCAATGTTCAGCAGCACAAACTTTATGACTGACCTTTAAGATCAAATGTATATAGTGTGTAATTATTATCCTCCATTGAGAAGTGCTGACCGGTGTATTTGAGCCCCAGGGCGATGAGTTTGGTGTTGGGCCGAGCCGGTCGATCCTCCCATGGCGTCGATGAGATTGGCCTGCACCGCGACTAAAGAGTGACCCGCACTGCTCAGAGCCTTAGACATGTTCTTCCACTGGTCTGAACAAACACAATCACAGACAGCTGATGCACCACATGACGTTTCACAATTCAAATAATTACGATTTCTCTGACTGCAACCACAGTAAAAGTAAAGTAAAGTAAAACTAAGTTTGTTTCTTTGTTTGTTTACAGTTTAACACCATTCATGGCGAAAAAGAGATTATAATTTTTTTAGATAAAAATGATAAAACTAGATCTGGCCTTACTTCATTTAAAATCTTTTCATAAGAGTCAACTGAAAAATATAGTTCACAGAGTTCAATCTATCACAGTTTCACAATAGAAAATATTCTAACAGATTAATCTATCACAGTCCATCAAAATATGCTTCAGTGATCATGGATAATTAAAACTAAGTAAAATACAATGAAATATAAAAAAAAAGAAATATACAAATGAATACTAAAACTCTTTTTTATTCTTCACCCAGTTAAAAGCAACAAGCCCATTAAAAAATATATTAATAATTAAAAAATTGTTATAAATTTAAATAGTTATATATAATAGTTATACTTTAAATGTAAAATATTAATACAATGAATTTTAACAGTAAAATCAAATTCAGACAAAAATATCATTAATGTTGCATGACACCCCTACAAATATGAATAAAAATATCTGTATGGATAACCATATTCATTATTTTCAATAGCTCAGACTAATATGCAGAAGCGTTATGCCTATTTCAACAATTAATAATAATTTTCAATATTTATTTAATTATTAAAATCCTTTCAAATTCAAAAAAAAAAAAAAATACAATTATTTAAATAAAATATTCCAGAATATGTAGAAGTGTCATGCCCTTAAAAACAATTAATAATTTTAATAAAATGGTAATCAAATTCATTAGTTAAATAAATAAATAAATAAATAAATAAATAAATATATATATATATATATATATACACTAATAAGTGAAAATATCTGTATGGATAACTATATCTATTATTTTAATAGTCTAATAGTCTAACTAATATGCAGACGCGTCTAGCCATTTAAACAATTAATTATTTAAATAATATATAAATACAGTTATGTACAGTTAAAATATTTTTTTTTATATGAATTAACTTAAAAAATATATTTACATTCACTAAAATATATTTATACCCATATGTAAATAATATGTTCCCCTAAAAGAAAAAGTTGCATGATGCCTCTACTAATATGGATGAAAATATTTGTGTGCATTATATTCAAAGGTGTTATTGTTGAATCCTCACCGGCAGCAATGATCCAGGGATCAACTCCCACTTTGGAGTTTTCTGGGAGAACGCTGATGAGCCAGTCCTCCTGGGACAGTGTTTCCTTCAGTCCTGGCCATACAAAATGACAATCATATTCAAATTGCTCTTTTGAGCAAATCTAATCGACATAAACCTAAAGATTGATCTATGTGAAGTCAGTGGAATGTGGCTCAGTATTAAATTCAAGAAAATATTCTGATGAATGTTTTGTAATGGCGCATGAAAAGCAGCAGCTTGGCCAACTTGCTTCCAATGGCAGCAATCTGATAACAAATGTAATGACCTAGCAACTGCATGTCATAAAATTATGCAAACATGCCCTGTACCCATTTTCATCAGAGTCCAGTTATTGTCCATCTGTTGGCTGGCCTGCAGGAAGTACCGCCCATCAGTCCATAAAGCTGCATGCTGTTCTGTGACTATAGCAGTCCCTGAAACAAGCACACACAGCATTAATCAAGTCGCTTAACTACAGCCTGCAAACATGATTATTAGAAATATAAGCACAAACCAGAAGCACTTGTTATTATAATAAAAAAAAATTTGAATACAATTTCAAAAAATATTTTCTGTTTTTGTTGTTATTTTGAGATTGTTTAAAAAAAATTAAATAATTGTTATTAAAATATTATTAAATAATAATAATAATAATAATAATAATAATTAGATTTACAATTAATAATAAACAATAAAAAATATTAAATACAATTTTTTTTATTATTGTTATTATTAAAAATTTGAATTACATTTGAGATGACTGTTATTCTTATTAAATTATTACTTTTAAATTATTGTTCTTAATTTATTATAATAATTTATTATCATAATAATAATAATTATTATTATTATACATATTAATTAATAATAATAATCATATTACTTTGATTCAAATGTAAGAATATAATAAATAATAGTTATTATTAAATTAAAATAGTATGATTATAAAATATTAATTAATAATAATAATTAGATTTACACTTAATAATAAACAACAATACAATTATATTGTTCATATATAATAATAATATATTATTATATAAAACTAATAAAAAAATAGATTAAAGTTATTCTTACTAAATTATTACTTTAATTTATTGTTCTTAATTTATAATAATAATAATATTAGTTATTATTATTGTGAATTTTTAGATTAGATGTTAGATTATTCTTATTAAATTATTACTTTTAAATTATTATAGTAGGCTAGTATATGAGAGATGTTGGGTTATGCTTCATGCCACTCCTGAATGAGTCTGTGCTTCAAAACTAAATCTGGTCACACCAATGAGCTAAAAATCATACATGACAAGCGGTCTTTCATAGCCATAAAATATGAACCTCATATCCTCGTTTTACTTCCCCATTCTTTGGGTGAATGAGATTAAGGTGGGGTGAACGGCACTTCTTCTAGTTGCAATGTCGATAATTGTGTGTGTGTGTGTGTTTATCTGGGATTATATTGTCTGATTGTGATTTATCTCTATTTATGCAAGTAATCTATATCTTGTAATAAACATAATTGTCCCAATATGTGTGTTCAACTTTGATGTTTGTATAGTTGATAAATCTCCACTGGGACCCAGTTAAAGAGGGTATTGTCATATTGCAATTTTGTAACCGTGAATCCTGTAGATCCCAAAATTCAATAAACTTAGAGCAACATCTGCACGCACCTGCAGAACCGTTGAATCCGCAGATGAATTCCCGACGGCAGTCACAGGGAGCGATGTATTCACTCTGCAGGATGGACAGATGCAGCGGGGAAAAGAGAGAGACGAAGGGAAAAAGTGAGATCAGCTCAGTCAGCAATCAGTCCTAATTACTGCTAATTTAACCATCCTGCAGAATGAAAGAAAACACTCAGCAGGAGGACGCGCAAACACACACACACGCACACACGCACACACACACACACACAATCAGAGGAGATTTCATAATCACAGAGCTAGAAAGGAGGGGGTGAGGGAAGCCCATCACTCACACAATAGAAATTAAACGACTCAACACGACTGAGACACTACACACTACACACACACACACATTGAATGTTTTTAAGGCAGCATTTTTATAAATCACAGGCAGTACATTTAGAATTCACTGGTTGTACATTTAAATCACCGGTTAAATGTTTATAAGGTGGAATGTTCAAAAAAGTCACATGCTGTATGTTTATATCACAGGTTGAATGTTTATAAGCTGGAATGTTTATAAATTACAGACTATATGTTTATAAATTACAGACTATTATGTTTATAAATCACATGCAGTATGTTTATAAATTACAGGTTGAATGTTTATAAGCTGGATGTATATAAATCACAGACTATATGTTTATAAATCAAAGACTATTATGTTTATAAATCACATGCAGTATGTTTATAAATCAAAGACTATTATGTTTATAAATCACATGCAGTATGTTTATAAATCAAAGACTATTATGTTTATAAATCACATGCAGTATGTTTATAAATCAAAGACTATTATGTTTATAAATCACATGCAGTATGTTTATAAATCAAAGACTATTATGTTTATAAATCACATGCAGTATGTTTATAAATCAAAGACTATTATGTTTATAAATCACATGCAGTATGTTTATAAATCAAAGACTATTATGTTTATAAATCACATGCAGTATGTTTATAAATCAAAGACTATTATGTTTATAAATCACATGCAGTATGTTTATAAATCAAAGACTATTATGTTTATAAATCACATGCAGTATGTTTATAAATCAAAGACTATTATGTTTATAAATCACATGCAGTATGTTTATAAATCAAAGACTATTATGTTTATAAATCACATGCAGTATGTTTATAAATCAAAGACTATTATGTTTATAAATCACATGCAGTATGTTTATAAATCAAAGACTATTATGTTTATAAATCACATGCAGTATGTTTATAAATCAAAGACTATTATGTTTATAAATCACATGCAGTATGTTTATAAATCAAAGACTATTATGTTTATAAATCACATGCAGTATGTTTATAAATCAAAGACTATTATGTTTATAAATCACATGCAGTATGTTTATAAATCAAAGACTATTATGTTTATAAATCACATGCAGTATGTTTATAAATCAAAGACTATTATGTTTATAAATCACATGCAGTATGTTTATAAATCAAAGACTATTATGTTTATAAATCACATGCAGTATGTTTATAAATCAAAGACTATTATGTTTATAAATCACATGCAGTATGTTTATAAATCAAAGACTATTATGTTTATAAATCACATGCAGTATGTTTATAAATCAAAGACTATTATGTTTATAAATCACATGCAGTATGTTTATAAATCAAAGACTATTATGTTTATAAATCACATGCAGTATGTTTATAAATCAAAGACTATTATGTTTATAAATCACATGCAGTATGTTTATAAATCAAAGACTATTATGTTTATAAATCACATGCAGTATGTTTATAAATCAAAGACTATTATGTTTATAAATCACATGCAGTATGTTTATAAATCAAAGACTATTATGTTTATAAATCACATGCAGTATGTTTATAAATCAAAGACTATTATGTTTATAAATCACATGCAGTATGTTTATAAATCAAAGACTATTATGTTTATAAATCACATGCAGTATGTTTATAAATCAAAGACTATTATGTTTATAAATCACATGCAGTATGTTTATAAATCAAAGACTATTATGTTTATAAATCACATGCAGTATGTTTATAAATCAAAGACTATTATGTTTATAAATCACATGCAGTATGTTTATAAATCAAAGACTATTATGTTTATAAATCACATGCAGTATGTTTATAAATCAAAGACTATTATGTTTATAAATCACATGCAGTATGTTTATAAATCAAAGACTATTATGTTTATAAATCACATGCAGTATGTTTATAAATCAAAGACTATTATGTTTATAAATCACATGCAGTATGTTTATAAATCAAAGACTATTATGTTTATAAATCACATGCAGTATGTTTATAAATCAAAGACTATTATGTTTATAAATCACATGCAGTATGTTTATAAATCAAAGACTATTATGTTTATAAATCACATGCAGTATGTTTATAAATCAAAGACTATTATGTTTATAAATCACATGCAGTATGTTTATAAATCAAAGACTATTATGTTTATAAATCACATGCAGTATGTTTATAAATCAAAGACTATTATGTTTATAAATCACATGCAGTATGTTTATAAATCAAAGACTATTATGTTTATAAATCACATGCAGTATGTTTATAAATCAAAGACTATTATGTTTATAAATCACATGCAGTATGTTTATAAATCAAAGACTATTATGTTTATAAATCACATGCAGTATGTTTATAAATCAAAGACTATTATGTTTATAAATCACATGCAGTATGTTTATAAATCAAAGCAATTAATTTAGTAAATCTGTCCACAGGAGTGTGAATATTTCAACTTTGATATAAGACTGTAATATATTAAAACCACTGCTAGACTACTTTTTAATACTTCAGTGACATCAGATCAATTTCCAAGTCATTGACGTGAAACAACAAGTTATTATAGTGTCGACAGAAGTTAAATGGTTTCTGGCTGTGCAAGAGTGCATATAAGTGTAAAAAAGGCTTCTGTGAATTACCTGTAGCCATTTTCCCTCTGTGAACCTGAGGTCTTACTGTTAACGTGGCTCTCAAAGTTGGAAAGATATGAGATTGTTAACCTTTACCTTGCACAGACTGTCTCTCAGGTGGCAACACAATGCGTCCAGCCCATAGTTAAAGATTTACTGTCTACGTCTTCTTATTTTGTCATTTCGTAACTTTACCAAATGCAAAATTGAAGCATTTTATTGATTCCTTTCACAAAAGACTAACACTAAAAACATAATTTTTCAAAGATAAAAGATTATGTCATTGTTGTCAAAGAATGGAGGATTCAAACGATTGAATTAATAAAGATTCCGATTTTCTATGAGAGACTATACATTGTAATTCATGTGATTTTACAGTAGCCTATTAATAAACCAGTATAGCTTATTATGCCTTTTTTAGTAAAGTATGGTTACTTTAATGCTTTTTTGTAGGGCTTCCAGGAAACTGAAGTCGCAGATATTTTAAATAGGCCTATATTACAGTTTATTTTTGTGGATACATATTTTAGCCGCTTTATTCATTCACAAATAACATGCGCTGTTGCCAAAAAGCTACATCATCGAGAGGTAACTGTTCCATCATCCAATCACTGCAATGGAATTATCATATCGACAGCTGATTGGGTGGACGGGCTCCACAGTTCAACAATATAAACAATGTACATTTAAACAGTCAATTAGCGAGCATTCATTTAGACGAAAGATGTGCAGTGTACGATGAATTAACAACGCATCAGTAAACTTAAATTAAACCAAAACAATACTATAGTTAGAATTCATCTGTATTATATTGTATCAGTGGTAGGTGTGGCAGTACCCCGTAATTGAACCAAATACAATTTGTTCGATTAGATAAATGGTATTAGTCTGCAAACTTACAGGTTTCATTTATTTCGCACGCACATACATCATTTTTTTTCTTCTATCTTATCAAATGAGATATTGTGTGGTGCGCGCAGGCGCTTCCTCGATTATCAAAACAAGCGCATGTTATGCAAGCGACAACAATAACACTCGTCTGGGTCTCACGCTGCACAATACACTGCCGCTTTCTGACCATGCAGCACATAAAGTGTATGACTGACATCAAACAATTCACCATTTACCTTGGAGAAGCAAGTCCTGAAATGTAAACTATTGGTAAAACTCTGCTGTTCCTTGTGTTAGTGTGCGAAGGAAGCTGCCATTACAGTGATGACGTGTGAGGGCACGTGACATGCTGCCTCTTCCAGTCACATGGCGGCGCACATGGGAATCTCCCACTTCTATTTTGTGATTTACAGAAGTCTAGTGGAGATGTATTGCTATGAAGACCAAATGAAAACTCTATTTAAAAAAAAAAAACCTATATCATATATTGAATTGATAGAAACAGCTTCTGACTACAGCATTAATTTGTTAGTCAAAAGTCATAACTGAATAAAAATAACATCTATATGATTGCAAATTACCAGACAAAAGTCCTAATTTACTGACAATGTCTCTGTGAAAGCAGAGGGGCCAAAAATTTGGATTTCTGTCTGTGCGTCATTCAGCCGAAGAAAGGGAACAACATCCATATTTAACATTCCTCAAGCAGTCAAACAGATACTGTTAACTATAATAACACCTTTTGAATGTAAGGGAAAATAGCACTGAGCGTCGTCTGCACAACAATGAAATGAGATGTTATATTTTCTAAAAATTGCATATAAAGGGAGGAGCATGTATAGTGAAAATAAAACTGGACCCAGAATTGAGCCTTGTGGTACCCCAGATGCAAGACCAGTGCACAAGATAAAGAACAATCTCCACAGATAAAGTGCTATGTATATTGTGTTTTTGAAAGAAGTCTCTTAAGCTCACAATGGCTATGGGCCTATTTATTTAATCAGTACAGTAAAAACTGTAATATTGTGAAATATTATTATATGAAAAGAAAATTCTAATTGGATATGTAATTTATTCCTGTGATCAAAGCTGAATTTTCAGCATCATTACTCTTCAGTCACAATCTTATTTAGAAATCAGGATTTGCTGCATTATCAATAATTTTGTTCAGGATTCTTTGATGAAGTTGCTGTCTGTGTTTTGTCAAGTGAACGTTTATTTTTTTGGAAAGACATTTCGATATGGTGTCTAACCACAATTTGTCGGCTTCCTAACGTTGGGGCGAACCTGTCCTGGTTTATTAAAGTATTGCAGTGAAAGCAGTGCAGTGAGATCATTGCAGGGTCCATCTAGTGCCTCAGTAACCCGAGCAGAAAGACTGCAGCCATCATGAAGGACAGGACCATCCTGCAGGGGACCAGCATCAGTCCTGCCTTTCCACCTGAAAAAAGGAAGATATTCCAGGTTTAAAAGTGTAAAACACTTTTCCATGACGTAAATGTTGATAAACACAGAGTCCAGGCTTACTTGGAGTGCACGTCTTTGATTCTTTGAACACACCCATCTTGTCACTGGTCTTAACTGAGCTCAGCTTCTCTAGGCTCACTTTACCTGGAAAACAGGTTGTTACAACATCATTGTTTCTATCCATTTTAATTTTGGTCATTTCTAATGATTCCCCCCTATTAACCTATTAAAGTTTGTTCATTTGTATGACTTAAATTGGATTTTTCAAAGTTCAAGGCAAGACACCTCAGGTGAATAAAGTAAAAAAAGAAGTAACTAATAGATATCATCATACTTCACAAGATGATTGCTGTATGTAAGAATTGCAAGTATTTTTTTGTATAACCAGTTTTCTAAAAACCTTTTTTTAAATAATTAAATTATGCACTTATTTGCATAAAATCCCAGAACATAAATCTGAACATTGAATAAAGCCAGGTTTAAAATTCTTGTTTTATTTTGTTGACATATTAGAGTCAAGAGTTTTTACAGAAGGGATTTCTGATATCTATTTATATCTTCATAAATCAGAAAATACTGTCAACAGCCAGAAAAAAATACAATTGCACTAGGAATAAAATGTTGTATAAAATTAAGCAAATGATATATGAACAAACCCCTCACTAAAAACATTCAGAATATAGATAGAAATAAAGTTTGGTGTATTTAAGTTCTACTGTGGATGAGAATTTTTAATTTTTTTAATTTTTTTGTTGTTGTTGAGAAAACCTGTTTTTCCTAGTGTCTTGCAATTTTTGAATATGATAACGATCTTTTCAACTATGCCCTGTAGAGAACTACAACGCTATTCTACTAATTTAGCATGCAAACACATAGCAACGCCCCAACAACTCAATCACAACATTCATAAGTATAGTTCATAAAGTTTCTTATAAAACACACCATCTAGAAATACAAATAAAAGTAGAACACTTTAGTTTCTATAATGTCCTTGCTGTCCTGTGGTATAGACCTCTGTCATATACCGCTCTCCTGTTTCACCATGTCTCTATGCTCCACCAGCGCATCAGATTACCGCGCAATTTCCCTTTTTTGTGTCTTTTGAATGGACTGGATTGTTCATTGTTTTGATAGAAAAAGCATAACAAGTCAGTTCAGCAGAGGAAAGCAGTAACTTCAATAATATATGAAGAGACACCCCCAGACCCTCAAAAGATCTAATACAAGTGTGGCTCTTTTCTGTCAGCTCTTGTGCTTGAATATACAATATGCTTGTATAACAATATATATTGTTAGCATTATTTCCATATCATTAAACACTGAGCTATTTTCAACCGTTAATCAATGAAAACATGCTTCAGATCTCACTGGTTATGTTTTTTTTCAGCATCTCACGCTATGAGCGCCACATGTCGTGTGAAGCTGAATACAACAAAATTTGCAGAATTAAAAACTTCTTATTTTGACTTATTCTTATTACCTGACACCAGATAATTGACCTCCTGGCATTTCCCGTCAGGTCTTTGTGAAGGAGAACCAGGTAAGATGGAAACTCTGGATATGGGGAGGTTTAGCACATCTGCCACTCTCTTACGGAAATCATACCTGCACACAACAGTCAACGTGCCATAATAAAACATGTATTGCTGTTGAATTATTATTTTTTTTTTTATAATCTAATGGATGACTTTTGATTATTTTTATGTGATATAATGGATCCAAATATCAATATCATCACAATATGTACTAAAAATTTTATAGAAAGGTGACATATCATGTGTTAAAGAAAACCAGGAGTCATTGTGTAATTTCAAGAGTCATTGTCATCTGTAAATGAGTGTGTGTTTCTTTAATAAACATTTCCCATCCTGACATTTTTTATTGTTGACTTAGGTGGTTTCTATTTTTACACACAGAAAAGAACAGATCTAATTATCTAAGTGAAATTTCCTGATATTCTTAGTACAGTTATTGATATATAAACACCAATTTATATCATGATGCATCATTACATGACAAATTCAAGTAGTTATTTAATACAGTGAAACATGCAATTTTAATCTTAAGGATCTACAGTACTTCTACCTAATCTAGTCCTTAAAAACTAGATTTTAGTTAATATTTTGAACATAAAAAGCAAGTTAATTGTATGAAGGACATTTCTGTATTTTTGAACGCACCTGCTGAAGGACGCCTTGTTGGGGAAGATCTGAATGGCAGAAGGGGATTTTGTGTGAATATCTGCACATATAGTTGTGCTGCTATTGAGTCTGAGAACTAGAGACCTCTGGACAACTGGGGGTAAAACAATGAGACAATTTCTATGTTAATCGTTATGCAGAATTTTATTCCAACGGATGAAGATACAATGTAATGCAAGTGTGAAAGTTATTCATATTTGCTACCTGTGAAGTCTCCGGCCAGCTGCAACAGAATGTCATTGTACAGTTGTCTCTTTGTGAGACTTATGGATCCATGTCTGCCCGTCAGATCTCCAGCCAAACAGGACAGAGTCCTCATCTGAGAACAGTTGTTCATCTGAGAGACAATTATTCTGTCTTAATTATTTTGCATGCTATATTCAAAAATGTATATGTAGCATTTGATGAGAAAATAGTTAATCTTCTCTCACATTTGTAATGTTGAATGGATTAAACATTTCGTCTTCCCCCGGACATGAACCATCTGGTGCCACCAGGTTATCTGCAATGTACCAGGAAGCCTCTGCAAAAATCAAGTAGAACTAACAAATTACTCGACAGGTGAAATGGATGGAAGCAAAGATTTTTAACCATTTTTTATGACAAATGCTTCAATGCACCAGATGCTCTAGACAAAAAATGTGTTATACATAAAAAATTATAATTTTTTGTTGCTGTTGTAAATCATGTGAGTCGTTCTTCCGCATGCAACACCAAGACCACAAGACAGCTGCAGGTCTGTTGTGTGGCATGTGACAGATCCATCTGCCTGTGGTAGAGATGAGCGTCATACCGTCCCAGCAGGACAAGAGCTGTACCCCTGCACAACCACAGCCTCACCCAGTTACCCCTCACCACCCCTTCCTCCTCCATCCAGCATTATTAGCAGTGTCATCTTTTTGTGGCAGATTTAAAGTGACGGTAGATTTCAAGCCACTTTATGGTGAGAGAGAGAGAGATGAGGACGACACTTATTTTTTACAGTTCCCTCTAATTTAGTAACAATGGAAACAGTGGAAGCAATTCAAAATATACAAATTTGTAGCCACACCTTAGATCCTGGCAACCACCCAGAAAACCCTACCATCATGACGAATGAGTTTCGAACAGGCAAACACCTAATCTATAAAAATCTACTTATATGATTTATTCTTAAAAACACCTATATTAATTTGTATTGTTTTTACCATCATCACTGTCCCAGTTACTTCCCCACTGAACATGGCCTCAGCGATCACCCAATTTGCATCTGGGGCGTCCTCTGCTAAGATATTTGTACACCTCATTCTGTAAATAGGGAAAGACAGAAACCATTCTAAGTTATCCATGTTCGAGTAAATTGCACAGGATTCTTCCCACATTCCTACAGTAGGTGAGTCAAATAAATCTGGTGTATTGAATAAATAAACATTATGAATGATGTGTGTAGAGGAATGAACTGTGTGAATCTTCCCACGCATGCTTTTCATGACAGGATGGTTATTAGGTACTTCAGATATCTGACTCCATAATTATCCTAAATAGCTTTACAACTGACATGAGTTTTTTTCCCCCGTAATATTCAGTTTTTACAATTTTTTTAAAAAAGTTGACAGTCTAACTGCTGTCTCAATGTGGCAAATGTGCCAGACTTTGGTATTGACTTTGACACACTTAATGAGGAACCGAGACAAAATGCAGAATAGGGAATTGTATCACAACCTGCACCTGCAGTTGTTTTCCTATGTATGGTTCTGCTTATAAATAGCTTAAGAAGAAGCAAACTTATCCCTTATATTTATTTTAAAGTTCAAAATGTCGTGAAAGGCCAAATGCCAGATGACTGTTTTGAGGATGTATGATTCATAAAAGAACTAACCTTGAGCCGTTGTTATAATGAATGACCAGGGACCGGCCAATGATGCTGTTCGGACCTGAAAGTGGCATATTACCATCCATGTACTGGTTGTGAAAGTTGTTCTGACCCGTCAGGTATCCAGACTTCCCACTGATGTCTCCAATCTCATACTGGTCGACTGTGCCAATCCCTGGAGCTGGAGATGAGGTTATGTTCACAGAAAACGGGTTGAAGTGCCCCATGATGTTACTGTCGGAGCAGGGTTCCTGTACGCTCTTGATTGGAAGAATATGGACGTGGTAGCCACCAGCTCTGCTGTTAAGCCCGGTGAAGGAGATATTTAGGATTGTTGGCCTTGAGAGAGACTTGGGAGAATCGGACTTGACCTTCAGAAGATTCAGGCCCGTACCAAGAACTTGAGCGAGCAGAGGGAAAGCGGAACAAGGTGAGGTTTGCGCAAGCGATCCGTGGAGCTGTTTGGTTTGGACCATGTACCACCAAGGAACGACCAATCATTCCAGACACCCAAGAGGTTGTGTCAGTAAAAAAGTTCTTGGTAGCCACTGTACCCATCTCAGACTGTAGGTCCAGAGTCTTTTGCTTGCCAGCGATATCCCCAACTTCACAGGCAAAAGGGCTGTCAGGACCACAGTTAACAGTGTATGCACTCACCGTTGTGTCTACGTAGAATGGGTTCCAGTGTCCTCCAGTGGACAGACAACATGCCTTGTCACTGTCTGTCTCTGTGCTGATGGGATAGTTGTGGACGTGCCAGTTGTGATTTAGTGTAGAAGGTGCAGAGAGTTGTGCGTAAGATAGGTCCATGAACACTGAGACATCAGGATATGGGTCACCACTGAGCTGGGTGAACAGGACCGTCCCCACAACCGGTCCACGAAAGGCCGCCTTGGCGACAGTCACTTCGCCGGGGTAGCCTATACTTGCACAGGCAAATCTGGTCGTATTGGGCAAGTGTATCACGACAGATCGACCCACAATGCTATTCCGCCCAAACAGAGGTAGGTTCCAGTCTGTTAAAGTGGCCTGAAAGTTACTCGCATTCTCCAGAGAACCATGCCTGGCACTCAGATCTCCGACCTCAAAGCGATCATGCGTGGACCCTCTTGGTGGCGGATACGCCGGTGCCTGTACATTCACATTGAAGGGGTTCCAGTGACCCCCAACATTGTTGTTGCTACAGCTGCTATCGGAGGGAGATTTCATCTGGGGTAGGGGAAACTGATGAACGTGGTACGGCCCAACTCTTCTGTCCAGGTTTGTCAGGTTAACAGTGATGGTGGTGAGATCGAACGGAGATGGTTGATAGAAGGTGAAATAGCCTTTAATCCCTTGCATGTTCAGGACAGCACTGACAACTTCGTTCAAGGCTTCGGATCTCTGCACACGCGTAGCTTGAGGTCAAGTTGAGAACAGCGAAGCGGACACCAGAACTAAGAACGGAGATTTCCAACCGAGACTTCACAGGTTCTAGAGGTGATCCCACACTCAGAAGGCCCAGCTTTGTAAGACTCTTGGGATCCAGACTACCAAGAAGCGTAGTGCAGCTGGTGACAGTGCTTTGTGATACTAAAATTGTGACATTTGTAAAAGTCCTTGTTTGATTGATAGTTCTTAGATCTGAGAGAACCCTCGCCCCTGTTTCTCCTGTCACTTGCCGGATGAAGATGTTCCCACCCACGGGACTGAAAAACCGTGCCTGCCACGTTCTGACCGGGGACTCCGGCATGAGTCCGGCACAGATCCTTGTGCCGTTACATGTCTCCACCAGCACTGAGAGAGCTTCCAGACTAAGGTGCTGTTCAAATAGAGTGGACACATTCACCACAGCCTGGGGCGTACTTACAGAAAAGGTGAAAACACTGTCTCCTATGTACGACTTTTGACAGGGTGAAGCAAAATGGCCATACATAACAGGGAACGTAGTGAGGGAGATATTGAATGATGGACACGTTCCGGTTCCTGTGAGATTAACAGTGGACATCCGCTCCGTGGAGTCAAAGTTGATCCAACCAGTGATCCCCACCATGTTGAATTCAGCCCGATACCGCACACAAGAGGCACAACCTAAACAGAGTCAATGGAATAATCAAAATATCAGGAGTTCAAATTAAGCACATTCATTCTTTTCAGGAAGTCTACAAACCATTTATGACTTCAAGCGTTTAATTTTAGAAGATCACATGCCGATATCTCAAACAGATCAGTCAGATTCCAGTGTAAGATTACTCATGTCAACACCTCATCTGTTATATCAGAGGTCTTCAGCTCCTGGGGACATGCTGTCCTGCAGAGTTTAACTCCAACCCTACTCAAACACACCTGGACCAGCTAATTAAGCTTTTCGGGATCACTTAAAAACCACAGGCAGTTGTGTTGAACAGTTGGAAATAAACTTTGCAGGGCAGTGGGTCCCCAGGAGCAGGTTTGAAGACCTCTGTGTTATACTTTTGTTAGACAACAATAACACTGATTAAAGGACAATATTAGCAGCTTAGGATGTGCTCAGGTGACAGGTGGGTTCAGGTGTCACATTTCTAAGAGATTCTCTAAGAAGAACTTAGGGAGTGTCCGGCTGAATTCTGGGAATTGTGTGGTTTAACACATAAATAAATAATGTCACAGTCGAGCTGAGTCATACTGAACAACAGTGATCCATACGAAAAGTAAAGTTTTCAGCTATGCAAAACTCCCATTCATAAAAAATATCAAAGACATGAAAGCATGATTTGACTTTTTCAGCACTTTCCCCTGTGTTATAGGTGTGAAGGTTAAATTCAAATTTTAACTCATACACCGTAACTAAGGATACAGTTTAACTTTGTTAACTTAAAAAAGAGGGCTTAGAAATTACCAATATTTTTCAGTGCAGTAAAAATTTTGCATGTACATTCTCACACATTCATCAACCTTGAAGTTTGTTTATAGTGCCTGTTATGCATTTAGCATCACGTTATACCTTATGAAACACTATAGGTATCACATACAAACACTAGATATCACCAGGTATCGCAAGGTCACTGAATAATTTAACAATTGTTAAACAATTAGAGACTGTCAAATGCTAATACGCTAACTAAGAATGTATAATATCTTACAGTGACATGGTATGATGCAAATCATTAACTTTACCCTTGACTTTGCAACAATTTTCCAGAAACTCAAAGTTGAGAGACCACACACTTTGAACATGCAGTGTTGGCTATGCAAATCCCTATATTTTTGGGTAAAAAAAAAAAAAAAGAAAAAAAGAAAAGGAGTTGGCACTTACCCCACAGGATGAACAGGGTCAAAGCTCTTGGCAGCAACATGTTACCAGCTGTTGTTTATGTGTGAGTTTGCAAGCAAGAGGTAGAAAGTGTTATAGGCAGTTGTGTGAGTGGTTTCACAAGGGAAGCCCTCTCTGTGTATATAACCTTCAGTACTAGAGTAGTCTATACTGATGTGTGCATGTGTGTGTATGTGTGAATTCCTCAATGTCTCAGTGTGTAGCCGGATTGAATGAGGCTGTGGCTTGTCTCTTCTATAGTCTCCAGGGAGGGCAGCAGAGGGAGTGGCTTCTAAACATCCTGCGTTCACGCTTTTCTTGACATAAACACATAACAGCTGACACAACATCCATCACTTAAAACCATGGAAATATTGCAGGTTTTCCCCTGAATTAAGGTTTATGGAAGTGATGAACACACTACAGGAAAATAAATGTCAACATTTTGGTGTTAGGCGTAGATTAAGGAGCAAATTTAGCAATTAAAACCTACGATCATTGGTTTTTTTTCTACTTTTCTGTTTCTTGCTGTTTCTTTCTCCTCAATGTGGCCAATACAACATATTTTCCTGATAAATATAGGATTTATTTTTGGCATGAGCTTCTCCAAGATGCTCTTGAGGTTCTTCAACTGGTGCTATTTTTGAAAATGACTGTTGAGGCCTCAATGAGGAGATATGATGCAGACAAGAGTCCATTTAAAGACAGACTAATTTTTGCTATGGAAAGATTCACATTATTATGGTTAATTTTAGCTGGCGTACACAAGAAATATGGTGACTAAACAAGCAGTCCACAAATAAAGAACCTGCTTCTAATCTTTGGTTCCCTTATGATCATATCTCCACTTTCACTTCATTATTAGAATGAGAGCAGCTATTCTTTCATCAGATGACCGTCCTGCTAGATAAACAGACGACGTGTTTCATTTCAGGCTTATCTGTCTTTTCAAGGATAAGTTTCATATCAGGTTATTATGATACTGTCATAAAAATACATACAAGTGTACAAACACATACAGACACTAAAGTTATGTTTTAAAATAGTGATGTTATGGTTTGTGCTATACTTCAGCATATTATGTTTATGATATTAACAATAATAATGAGGTATAGGCATAACTACACATTTAATTTCGGGGCATTGCACATACATAATCTGAATCGTAGTAATGCACACTTTTTTTTTTTTACAAAAATCATAATCCTACGCAAGTCAAGATGGGTTCAAGTGAAGTGTTTAAACCCCAGCAGAAATACATGCTGCTGTTTCCATCTGAGGCTAAGAAAACTATGAGAAACTGACATGCATAAAAGCATTGGTAATGGTATGTGGTTTAAGCTTAAACCTCCACTCTAGACAAAGGTGAGAGATTATATTTGTCATTTGGGTGTTAAATGAACAAGTGACCAACTAGTGGAACACGTTTCTGGTTTTTCTTTAGCACTTCAGTTGAGTTTAACCACATATTAGCATGTAGATTAAAAATTCAAATCTATATACGTAATATATATATGTAATGATTCACAATAATAGTAACATAATAATTAATATACATATAAATATAATTTATATACAAATTATATAAATATCCATAATAATTATAATTTATAATAAAATGACCATAGAACACCAATGTATAAGTCAACATCATTAAAATAGAAACTGTACAAAGTGTGACTCATGCATTTCCAAAGATCCTTTTAGTTAATTTATTGAAGATTACAAACACATTTTTAGATTTGCTTAATGCAACTTTAGAAGACCTAGTCTAGTACTAGGTCTTCTAGACTTGATAACTGAAAGAACATTAACCAATGAATGTGATAATGATGCTTAATTTGTGTCTTTGTTCATAAAATCCTTAAATGATCGTAACACGTAATTTACTTTATTGTGATGGCATTTTGTTTGGGTCTTGAAGCTGATATGTAACTCGTGTCTGCAGTAGATCAGCATCATCAATGTGTTTTTCCAACATGTCTGTTTTTTCAAGAGCAAACACTATAAGAACAAGACAGTGAATTCAGATTCAATATTTACTGACGGTTATATTATTCTTTCTTAAATTGTAGACAAAGAATAGTCAAAAGACTATATAATGGTAAATTCACAATTACGACAACATCAGCTGAATATGAAGAGCATCATTTTTATATTTATACTGTATATATTTGTTGACTAAATTACATTTCATTTGCTGTTTAAATACATTTTTTTCATAAAGAAGAGTCACTCACCGATCAGCACAATGAGCAGAAGCCCGTTCATCAGAGCAGATATGATGATAATAATCTGCCATTGTTTCTGATTCTGATCAATAAACTCCAGCGCTGTATGATTGTGACACTCAGTTATTTGAGTTGATTCTGTAAAGAAAGTGTCCATAATTACAGTAACAGTCTGGAGCACAACGACTGCAGTTTCAAATATCTGAATATAATATCTAACTTTTAATATTTTCATATCTGTGTGGAGCAAACAAAGAAAATAAATAATTATGTTGTTCATGTGTAAAAAATAAAATAAAAACTGAAGTAGTGAATAAATAAGTAAATAACTGCACTAATCATCATTATGATCAATAGAGGAGTAAATGAACTCACCGGTGAAGTGCAGTCTGGTGCTGTTGCTGAGTTTTGGAGGTGTGCGTGTGTTCATACAGTAATAAACTCCTAATTCATCAGCAGTCACATTATTAATAACCAGACGATGTTTAAACTGCACTGAATATTTCTTTCTGAATGTTGAATTATGGTAAAAAGGTGACTTTGGTTTTGAGAATGATCGTAGAATCACTGTTGGAGGATCTGGTGTTTTCAGTAAAATCCAATAAACCTCATTTTCATCAAGATCACAGTTTATGGTCACATTTGATCCCAAATCAGTGAGTTGATCTGAGACTGCAGCTCGACAACAGATTAATA
>FLSR01000472.1:36559-64563 GCA_900092035.1 Leuciscus waleckii
ATTGTTGTTAACATGGACAAACGGTGCATAATCTAATTACAGATGTGCTAATTTGCATAAATACCACAACAGCTCTAAACATTGGGTACAGCCAGGAGAAAATGTCTTGTTGAATCTTGTTGACATATAGGCCTAACAGTAAAAGACTAAATGTTAAGGTCTGAATGGAACCCATTTAGGCTACCCATGAACATTAATACATAGAGGCAGGAAGAACCAGCCTTTATTAATTATTATTGCAGAGATGGGGTTTGGGGCTGGGTCCGTGGGACTGTTTCTGGGGGATGAGTCTGAGGGAAGAGCAGGAGACAATGGTGAGTAGAATGCAGAAGACAAAAAGGTAGGTAAAATAAAAAGTGTCTGGAGGGGAGTGAGCTGCACAAACTCAATGCAGATGGCCTGTGACGAGAATGAAGATGAGATTCTCTAGTGGTGAATTTTGTACGTAATTAGATTTTTTGATCCAGACACTTTTTATTTTACCTCCCTTTTTGTCTTCTGCATTTGTCTCCTGTTCTTCCCTCAGACTCATCCCCCAGAAACAGTCCCACGGACCCAGCCCCAAACCCCATCTCTGCACTAATAATTAATAAAGGCTGGTTTAAAGTACTTCTTCCTGCCTCTATGTATTAATGTTCATGGGTAGCCTAAATGGGTTCCATTCAGACCTTAACATTTAGTCTTTTACTGTTAGGCCTATATGTCAACAAGATTCAACAAGACATTTTCTCCTGGCTGTACCCAATGTTTAGAGCTGTTGTGGTATTTATGCAAATTAGCACATCTGTAATTAGATTATGCACCGTTTGTCCATGTTAACAAACAATAAAAAAAAAAAACTTGTAATACATTTTTTTGTTTGTCTTGATATAAGTAATCAACTCAGTCATTTTCATGGTGATATCTAAAGGTTAAATTTGTTACCCTATTCATGTGAGAAAAATAATGAATAGGCGTATGAATAGGATATATTTGGGTCTTTTTCGGAACTTTCCCCTAATGGGATTCTTCTGGCTTTTTTTTCCCTTACTTAGGACATATTGAGGATACAAAATCAGTTGAGTTTGATTCTGTTGCAATTTGTTCACCCTTTTTTCCTAAAACGCCTGGACTAATTACTAATTACTAAAAACCCTGAGATTATTACTAGTGACAATAAAACAAAATATATGGGAATGTGTATACAATATAAATAAATGAACAATCTCTTATATTTTCTAATTTCACTAAACATTTCATTAAGTTTCGTGAACATTTTTATTAAACATGGACCTTTATGTTCATTAAAAATACTTGTTATGCTATTTTATGCTCATTTGTTAAATGTAAGCAACTAATTTAGACGTGCAAACTGGGTGCCGGTGTGGTGAGAAGTTCGAGCTCGGCCAGATTCGGCTCGAAGTCGTTCATCTTCGGATGCGGCGCCGCGAGCGTTGTTACAAAAAATGTCGCGCACACCGCCAAGCGAAATTGGGTCTTGCGAACCCAACGCGCACGACCGCCCACACCGCAATGACGTCATTTTTGCCGCGCGCACCTTCGCGCTCGTGCGGACGCGTCGAGTATAAACCATAGGTATAAACAAGGTTTAACACGCACAGTCTCTCGCTCCCTCTCTGCCGTGCGCGCGCTACACGGTTTTTGAAGCAGTCTCTCTCTCCCATGCGCGCTCTTGCTCGCTCGCTCTAGATTCCGGGAGATTTTAACTCATTTGGTGAAACACTATTTGAAACTATTTTCCCCTATCAATATGCGGGAGACTCCCGGAACTTCCGGGAGACTTGGGATGTCTGCATTTTACGAAAATAAATGACTCATGGCATATGCGGAAGCGCTAGCCTACTTTCTGTTTAACAGTAGCATCTGACCCTAATTTCATAAATATTTATACGTTATATATTTTAATACAATGTATGTAAATAATTACAGGGCACTATGATGATCATCAGGTAGGATGATTTCTGAATGAAACGCTGTTTGGACAAAGGCGTGTAGTAGCCTATAGTTTAAGGTTATAGCCTATCCTTTCCCAGACACACTGACGCCTGGTGTTTGCTTTTGGTCCGGTTTATCTGGTTTGGCCATCGACTGTTTTGTTTAAACAAACCTTTACCGGCGACCGCATTGAACGTCATGAATACATTAACATGGCTCGGTTTATAAAGAGGTGTATCTGCAGTAAGCTGCTAACATTTTAATTTAGTCAATTAGCATTAGTGTTAGCATTTTGTATTATCCTACCCTTCTCAGTGCACGTGCAGTTAGTTTTAGTTTATATTTTTTTATTTGCCTAGCATTACAGTTAAGGTTTTCCACAAAGGTCATATGGGTGAAGCGCCAACTTAAGATCAACTGCTAAACTGTAACAATTTAGACATTTTAACCTGTACATGATGATGATGATGCAACATCCAATATATTATTAAGGGAAATAATTTTTATATTTGCAAAATTAGTTGTAAATTTATGGATTTTAACAGTTTAGTTGAATAATGATGGTCAAATGACAGAATGCATTCAAAGAGAGATTCATCTGAAGCACACTATATGAGTTAGGCTATAGGCCTATATGTTTTATATTTTTTTTAATGAAAATAATTATCATTAATAGCAACAGACTATTAATGTTTCCATTTAGTTGGCCTATACAAAAGTTAAATTTAAATAATAACTGCATGGATTATAATAAGTATTGATTAAATTCACCATGGAACCAAAATTGAAAGTTCTTATTTTTGTATGAAATATTACAGTATTTATTATAAAGGATCATCCATGCACATCATTATTTTAAAATTCATGTTTCCTTGTGTGAGGGCAGAACAAACTGTCACTCACATAAGTTCGACCAATAGCAAATCACAAACACCCACAATCAATTCCCTATGGACAAAATGTTTTTTTTCTTATTCGAGAAGCCATTTCAATCATATACGTCACAATAAGAAAGAAAAGACTGTCACAACTTCCGTTTCATGCCAACTTTAAATGAAAACATTCTGCCCCAGTTGTGATGGGGCATGTTACATAACCATTCACTTCAAAATAAAAACTAAATTTTCTTTTACAAAATCTACATGAAAAACTGTCCACAAACAGTCAAATTCACAGATCTTTGTTACCAAATGCCCCAATAACTGTTCAAATAGTATAAATCTTACAAATATTGATGTTCTGATTAATAAGAGCAAAACCATTCAATGATTGTGTTGAGATGAGATTTATAGCCTTCTATTTTGTGTCTTGCACCTGGTTTTCATTAATTTGGGTGCGTGAGCTTTCTATGAATGTTTAAAAGTTGCTTGCAAAATGCTCTTCTGGTTGAGGTTAAGTAAATTGCTTTTTTTGTTTCTGCAGTTTCAGCTTCATCTGTGTGTTTGCAGTGCTGATAAACAAAGGTGAGCACGAAATTAACACTTAAACTGCATAAATGGTAGACTGTGTGCTTCCAGTTAATATTTGTGTCATTTCAGTGTCTCTGCGGGAAACAGTAGAGGCTGTTATTGGTGGTTCTGTTCTCCTGCCGTGTTCTTCCACTAAAGATTTTAAACTTCAAGTCATTAATGTACACTGGAGACACAATGGCAGCAAGGTTGTGTGTGATATAATTGAAGGCCGTCATTCAGAGACACAGGACCCAGACTACAAGAACAGAGCTGAAACATTCCCTGATGAGTATGAGAGAGGAAACTTCTCCATCAAACTCAACAATCTCACTTACACTGATGCCGGAGTGTTCAACTGCCTCATATCACACTCATCTGAGATTAGGACTCTACAGCTGATCATCAATGGTGTGTGAATCTTGTTTCCCTTTCAAGAGGTCTCTCCTATTGCGTAAGTAGCTTACGCTATGGGAAAACTCCTTTTCTCAAGAATATGAAGCCAACATTTTTTTAAACGCAGTGTAGCTGCACAGCATACGCAGATGAGCGGCGAGCGCGGTCATTGGCTGTGCTGCGGCAACTGCATGAACCTATGACAGGATGGCTCAGACGCGCGGTCCAATCAGGGCAATTCGTGCCCTGACGCGTCATAGCCCGCCAGAATGGGCGTGGTCAGAGGCTATAAGTACAGCATCCGAGCTTCATAGGCCAGATCCAATCTCCTTCAGCGAACCTCCGCTTAGCTGAACTCTGGAAATTGAAGCCTTCGCCGCCGTTTGACAGGCACCACCAGCGGGACTAGCGACTGCTTCGCAGTTTGAGGACGCCGGCTTCCTTCGCCGCATTCACGCTGTTCTGCTGAGCCACTCCGGCGCGCCGTATCCTTTTTTTTCCTTACCTCAAGTGTCACGCACACTTTCTAAAAGAGAAATTTCTGCGAGGCGTTGTTCCAAATGCCTCGCACACACTGCGCCTCGTGCAGAAGCCCTCTCATTGGGGGAGATCGCCACATCCTCTGCGCTTCCTGTCTGGTCCGTTACCATGCAGAAGCTGCACTCGCTAAGGGCGGCTGCCCTGAATGTGACGAGATGGATCTCCCCACCCTGCGGGCTCGACTGGCTATTTCGCCTAGACGACCCCTCTTCCCGCTCTCTCTCCCTTTGTTTGAGCCGCGCAAACTGCGCCGTTCACAAGGGATGTCAGAGCGGACGGTCACGAGCAATGTTCAGCACCCGGGGCTAGCTTTCTTTACGTTACAAGAAAGCTACCCCGCCCTCGCGGGGTTGGTTCACGTGCGTCACTCACCGGCGAAAGGAGGAAAGAGAGTGTTTTAGTCCCGCCGAGGCCAGACCAACCTCCAATTCTCACACATTTCTCAGTCCCCTCTTAAGTTCAGGCGGCTGGAAATATCAATATTGCAGCAAATGAGCCTGTTATAATAAATGCATGCCTGCAAACAAACGCCGACACAAAACATGATGACGCTCTCTTATATGCTCATGCTAACTGAAAGCTTGTTCCCTTGGAGCTTGGAATGTATTTTCCCCCTGTGGCTCAGTGGCGAAATCTAAGGCTTTCGCGCCAGAGACCGGCAGGTAAAAAATTATGCTGCTCTCTTCTGAGCTCGCGGCCAGCTTTCTTACATACAGAAAGCGAACCCGCCCCTCGCACCCTCCCGTTCAAATGGCGGGGCTCGAGTATTTAAGAGCGTTTTAACATATGGCCCACGCCGAGGCACTCCGCGTGACTCACATGACGCTCTCTTATCTGCTCACACTAACTGAAAGCTTATGTCATTTCCCCCTGTGGCGAATTCTAGGCTTTCGCGCCAGAGACCCGTGTTCGAATCAGGGGGGCAAGGTTTCATATTATTTTGAAGTTTCCCCGGACGCCGCCATTGGCTAGCGGACCATCACCTGCTGTTACCATCCCATTGACTCCCATTCATTTTGGCGTCACTTTGACAGCGAATAACTTTACATCTGAGGCGTTTAAAGACTCCATTTGTCCATTATTTATTTCTAAAGAAACACGAAAATGTATAAAAGGCTCCATTACCTTGTATCTTACATTATGGCCCCGTAGAAGCAGTTTTTATAAAAATAGGCTAACGATTGCATCATAACCACGCGACTCTCTGTCGCACAGTAGAGAGATTACCGTATGGACAGGAGGAGAAGCTCGCGCCCAATCGGGGGGACGTGGAGGCAAAATGACAAAGTAATTAATCAGAATACTTAGCAAAAGTTTCTCCTGCTTCTAGCTCATAGACACCTCCTACTCACGATCTCCGTCTCTGCAAGTTTCGGAAGGGAATGATTCAGATTTCTCTTGGTACAGCTACTAGTAGATAGACGGGTTGCTCACGTCACATCTACGTCGTCAAGCTCAGTTTGAGTCTGCGCAGTACGCTCGACCATCAGGAAGTTAGTGCTTCTAATTGACTTCACTTGTCTCCGTTGAATCCAATGGGGTCGCTGTGTCCAGTTTATATACTGTCTATGGTTCGAATCCTGGCTCTGGCAGCAGATAAAAATTATACTGCGCTCTTCTCCGAGCTCACGGCCAGCTTTCTTACATACAGAAAGCAAACCTGCCCCTTGCACTCTCCCCTTTACTCTCCCCCTCGAGTATTTATGGGCGTTTAAACATATGAGCCCACGCCGGCCCTGCACCCCCGCGTGGCTCACTTTTAAGAGACAGACTTATTCTCTTGTGTTTATCCACACCTCTTATGTGGCTCAGTGGTGGAATCTGAGACTTTCGCGTCAGATACCCGAGTTCGAATCTCGGCTGCGCTGAATCTTTTCACCAAAGTAAACGAGCTCACGCCGGCCCCGCCCCCACGTGACTCACTCTCTTTGGCAGCGTCCGAAGACGGGGTTTGTCGGGCTCAACTTTGACCCTGCCTCCCATGTAATCCCAGCAATATATGCTCCCCTGCAAATATAAGCTATTCCCCAGTACTCTTCTGAGGTGGCTGGAAACGTTGATGTTGCAGTCAATGGGCCTGTTACAAAACACGCTCACCTGCAAACAGACGCCGGTTTTACGGTGATGCAAATAAAGCGCAAAAGGAGCTCTTTTTTGTCTGTGTCATATGTAGGTTACGTGCCCACTACAAAGTATGCACTCCTACACACAAGCACTGTTACCACAGTCTCAAATATTTCCCCAGCTCAGGCTGGAAGTCACATAAACGTAGCGCGCGTGCCTGCTGTCATGCACGCACCCCTGCACATAAGCACTGTTCCCACAGTCACAAATGTCTCCCCCTCTCACACGGGAAGTTTAATAAAAGTAGCGAGCGTGCCTGTTTTACAACACGCACCCCTACACACAAACACTGTCAACTCAACACTCACTCTCCCCCCTACTAGCGCGGGAGAGATATTAAACGTAGATCCTGTGCCCACTCTTCAGCGCGCACAGCTACACATAAAAACTTTTCCCACATCAGTTTTCCCTCTAACCCATGCTGAGAATGTGAATATGAGTGTGCCCGCTGTGCAGCGCACGCCTCCGCTCATAAGCGCTGTACACACGGCATCTATAGCCCAAAACGGCCTGACGGCCGAGTCCCTATCTCACAGCGACCCGCCCCCAGCCTTTATTCAACCCCTAGCTGTACGGGCCAGAGCCTGGGAGGCCATCCCCGGCATATCAAAATGGGTGTTGAACATAATAAAACATGGCTACTCGCTACAGTTTGTTGCGGCCGCCGCGCTTTTCAGCCGTGGTCGAGACGAGAGTGAGAAAAGATGTTTCACATGTTCTCCGCACCGAGGTGCTCAAACTGTTAGATATCGAAGTGCTATCGAAGCAGTACCCCCCTCGCAGAGCGAGTCGGGTCTGTACAGCCGTTATTTCCTCGTCCCGAAAAAGGATGGTGGTCTCCGACCCATCCTAGATCTCAGATGCTTGAACAAAGCACTGACGAAGCGCCTGTTCAGAATGCTGACAACCAAACATATCCTTGCGCAAATTCGCCCGGGAGATTGGTTTTTCTCAGTGGATCTGAAAGACGCCTGTTTTCATATCCAAATATCGCCTCATCACAGGCAGTTTCTGAGATTCGCTTTCGAGGGACAGGCATACCAATACACGGTTCTACCGTTCGGTCTATCGTTGGCCCCCCGTACATTCACGAAATGTATGGATACAGCACTTTTCCCCCCTGAGACAGCGGGGAGTGCGAATACTAAACTACCTCGACGATTGGCTGGTTATAGCACAATCAGAGGCACAGCTAATAACGCACAGATCTTGGATCATCAGCCATCTAGAATGCCTGGGTCTGAGGATCAATTTTTCCAAGAGCACACTATCCCCCAGACAGAACATTCCTTCTTGGGTTTAGTAATAGACACTACATATGAAAGTGCGCCTCTCGGCGGAGCGCACGCTCTCTGTTCGGCGCCTCGCGGCATCTTTCAGAGCGGGCGCCCGCGCCCCCTCAAAAGATTCCGGATGATGTTGGGTCTTATGGGCTCAGCATCTGCAGTGCTCCAACTCGGATTACTGCAAATGCGCCCTCTCCAACGCTGGCTAAACAGCCGTGTACCAGCTCATGTGTGGCGCTCCGGCCACTTACTGATCAAGGCGAGTCGCTGCTGCATCAAAGCCCTGACTCCCTGGAAAGCTGTCGACTGGTACCAGTCGGCCGTGAGTTTAGGTGTGATTTCGAGGAGAAAGGTGGTCACGACAGACGCCTCCAACCTAGGTTGGGGAGCCTCTCGAGGGCAGGCCCATCTCTGGCCTTTGGTCGAGCCCAGAGAAGCGCCTACACATAAACTGTCTGGAGATGAGAGCGGTCGCTCTAGCACTCAAAGCCTTGCTCCCATACCTGAAAGAAGATCACGTCCTAGTCCGAACGGACAACATGACAGTGGTGGCTTACATAAATCGCCAAGGCTGCCTCAGGTCAAACACCTTGCACGCCATGGCCAGGATTCTAATTCTGTGGGCTCAGCACAACCTGCGCTTCCTGAGGGCGGCGCACGTGCCAGGCATTCTGAACCAGGGTGCAGATATGCTATCAAGAGATAAAGTTTCCCCGGGGGAATGGTCTCTTCACCTTCAGACGGTTCAGCTAATATGGAGCACCTTCGGCGAGGCAGAAGTCGACCTCTTCGCCTCAGAAGACAACGCTCACTGCCAATTATTTTATTCAAAGAACATAAACCGCCCGTTGTATGCTTTCCCCCCAGTCGCGATGCTACCTCAGGTCATCAAACGGATCAGGGAGAGCAAATGTGCAGTGCTTCTTATAGCCCCCCTCTGGAGAAACCGACTATGGTTCTCAGAGCTGGCACAACTGCTGAAATCAGCCCCGTGGCCGATCCCGCTGAGGAAAGATCTCCTCACGCAGGCGAACAGAGAAATCTGGCATCCCCGTCCCGACTTATGGGCCCTTCATGTATGGCCGCTCAACGGGTACCCGGGGACTTCCCACATAAAGTGGCAAAAACCATTGCTGAGGCTAGAGCGCCGTCAACCAGACACCTCTACGCGCAGAAATGGAGAGTGTTCTCTAGCGGGTGCGCGCTAGAAACCTGACCCCCACACTCATACGAGATACCTAGAGTACTCGCCTTTTTACAAGAGCTGCTGGACGCGGATCGCACCCCCTCCACGCTTAAAGTATATGTGGTGGCCATAGCAGCATTTGACGCTCCAGTGGCCAGACAATCACTAGGGAAAAACTACCTGGTCGTCCGCTTCCTTAAAGGGGCAAGGAGGCTAACCCTCCGCTTCCCCTCCGTGCCTATCTCGGACCTCTCCACGGTCCTGGAAGCACTTAAGGGCGCACCGTTTGAGCCACTTCAGTCTGCCGACCTGAAGCACCTCTCGCTCCAAACCGCTCTTTTACTGGCGCTCGCTTCAGTTAAGAGAGTGGGCGATCTGCACGCGCTGTCTTCGAGCGCGTCCTGTCTCGAGTTTGGACCTAACGACTGCAGAGCTGTCTTTAGGCCGAGACATGGGTATATTCCTAAAGTGCTCTCTACCCCCCTCAGAGCAAAGGTTATTCCCTGACAGCTCTCTCCTCACCAGAGGATGAAAGAGACGCGAATTGACTCTGTCCCGTTAGGGCTCTCAGAGTATATCTGGAGCGTTCTGCCTCATTCAGACAGTCAGAACAGCTTTTTGTGTGCTTTGGCGGCCACACCAAGGGTCTCGCCGTCTCAAAGCAGAGATTATCACGCTGGATAGTTGACGCTATAGTGCTGACTTATGAGTCTAAGGGCCTTCACTGCCTCTTAGGCGTCAGAGCTCATTCCACTAGAGGCATGGCCTCGTCTTGGGCTTGGTCGAGTGGAATACCCATACAGGATATCTGTGCGGCGGCTGGCTGGGCCTCGCCGACCACTTTTATCAGGTTTTATAACCTACAAGTCCCTGCCCTGCATTCTAGGGTGCTTTCGGTATGAATGTGTAAGCACAACCCCCATAACAGCGTATAAGGGTTTTTTCTCTATGTTTAACATGGGCCCGTTATCTCCGGTCCTGTTACAGAACTATAGTTCATATATGACACTATATCATGGCCCTCATTAGGCCACACTTATGTTTCCTTATAAAGCTCGTCACTGACCGGCTTATTTGGATCATACTTTACTCTCACGGCTTCAGGCTTCTGCCTCGGGCTATATTAGAGCGAAGTCAAGCACGCAAGGCGTTTTGAAGGGAGTTCCCATAGCGTAAGCTACTTACGCAATAGGAGAGACCTCTCGAAAGGGAACGTCTCGGTTACTAACGTAACCTCGGTTCCCTGAGAGGGGAACGACTATTGCATTATCCGCCGTGCTTGTGCTTTTATCGGTGTATCGCTTCAATCGATTTAACCTGGCCTATGACAGCTCGGGGGGCTATACTTATAGCCTCTGACCACGCCCATTCTGGCGGGCTATGACGCGTCAGGGCGTGAATTGCCCTGATTGGACCGCGCGTCTGAGCCATCCTTTCATAGGTTCATGCAGTTGCCGCAGCACAGCCAATGACCGCTCTCGCCGCTCATCTGTGTATGCTGTGCAGCTACACTGCGTTTAAAAACATTTTGGCTTCATATTCTCGAGAAAAGGAGTTTTCCCATAGCGTAAGCTACTTACGCAATAGTCGTTCCCTCTTCTCAGGGAACCGAGGTTACGTTAGTAACCGAGACGTTATTAATATATGATTAGAAAGTTGATGTTCACTAGTGATGCTCCAGTCTGAACACTACTGTATATAAATTATAGCCGGATCTGTTGTCTTCATCACAGTGCAGTCATGTTGTTATTCTTTACTTGTTTTGTTGCAGAATCATCAGCAGAAAAAGAAATTGATCAAGGAAACCAAAGAGAAGAAACAGGCTCAGATGTGGTGACATCATCGCATTCGCTCTGGGTTTACATTGTATTATCTGTAGTATTAATAGTGCTTATAGCTGGTTTAATCTTTCTCTTGAGAAAAAGAATCCACACTGCCTTATTTTCTTCTGAAGAACAACCAACAGAGACAGAAATGACAAGTCAGGTCTAAAAGCTTTTCTGATATTTTGCTCAAGACAAAAATGAACGAGAGTGTCAGTATATTTCTGCCTGAACAATTCTGCACCACAAGTGTTCTTTCATCATGTTGTGTTTGCCAGTATTTTTTTAATTATTATTATTTTGTTGCTTTTTAACATATACTATGAACATATACATTTCCATGTAACAGAAAGCAAGAAAAAAAAACAGCCTCTCAGTATTTTACATTGATTTTCTATACCTCCTCTTTTCTTAGTCTTTATTAACACCTATCCAAGTCCACCACATTAAGAACGATCTGAAAGGTCCCCAAACTCCATCAAAAACGGTATATTTGTCCCTTAAAATATAAGTCATCTTTTCCATTGACATATTTGTCACCATTTCTTTTAGCCAACGTCCTATTTGGTGCACAAATATTTTTCCAATTTAAAGAAATAAGCCATTTTGTTTGAAGAATGCATATATTTATAAATATATACACTTTTAACTTGATCTCCTTAGGAAACAAATGTAATAGAAAAAGTAAAGTTGACAATGGAATGTTAACATCAAGAATCTTCTCTATCATTTCTTTCACACCTTTCCAAAAATGTTTGACTTCTTCGCACTCCCATATGCAATGACTGTTTGCCAGTATTAAATGCATTTTGTACTCTTTATGTATTATTTAATGTTTGATAAAATTTCATTTATTAAATCTGATTCATTGATTCCTGTTATCACATATATTACGTTCATTCCCAGTCTAGGGATAGGAAGGAGCAATAAATAACATTGTGGGGAAAGGAGGAACAACACACAACAACATTGTTGATACATAATAAAATGAAATTTATTAACACACGGAAGCAAACAGAACTTCAGGAGGATAATCTATTTAAAGTAACAAAAGAAAAACGAAAAAAAAAAATCCCACTAAAAGTAAACATCGGGAAAAGTAAACATTTTTCATTTTCTCAAAATGTTTATGTATTTTTCATGTTTATGTTAAAATATGAACTGCTCATCGTTCACTGATTCATTAATTCCTGATATCACATAATTTAATTTCTTTCTTTCTGTGTACTTACAGTGTGCACAAGATAAAAAGATAAACATGTTGCTCATGGTTGTTGAGATCTGACGGATGTCAGAAGAACACAACTACACTAAACACACTCCACAAATGTAATGTAATGTAATGTAATGTACTTTATTTATATAGCACCTTACATCGACCGATAGGTGAACCAAGGTGCTTTACAACAGATTAAACAACAATTTAAAACAACACACCGAAAAACAAGTACAGTAATAGATGAGAGAATAAAAAAATAAAGTAAAAATTAAATAAAAATAAATATAAAAGTGCCACCATACTACTGGGTACTAAAAGGGTACACCATGGAGTACACATTTGGGCAAACATGAACAGGTGCGTCAATGGTGGTGAGATAATATCAGCCGCTAGTTTTAAAAACAATGGTTCAATGAGATCAGGACCTGATGATTTATTTACATCTAGGTCTTTTAATGCAGAGCAAACATCAGAAGAGTTAATATGGTTAAAAACTAACTCTGTTGTCCATAGATTTTGCTCTGCATTAAGGAATTCAGAATTTACAGTAGTATAATTATAAATCTGAGACCCAGATGCAATAAAGTGACTATTAAAACAGTTTAGCATTTGTGATTTATCTACTATTTTGATACAATCTTTTGTTATACAAGGGGGAAGACCTGAAGCAAATCCATTACCAGTCAAAAGCTTCACATTTTTCCAGAACTTACTAGTATTTGCTGAAGCTTTATCAAGAAAATACTCTGCTTTTGCCTTTCTGGTCGTAACTGTACATTTGTTACGAAGCTATTTAAAATACAACCAATCAGGATTTGAGTTGGTTTGTCTGGCCTTAGCCCATGCAGCATCTCGCTCATGAATAAGGTCAGACAATGCGGTTGAAAACCACAGTTATCCCGGCATTTGACCTGTGTTTTTTTTAAAGGTGCATACTTGTTGATGATCAAAATAAAATTATCATAAAAATATTTCCACGATTGCCATGATTGTATGCCAATCAAATTGAGCAAGGTCATGTAAAAAAACCCTGTTTATTGAAGTGTTTCATACAGCGCTTGGTGACAATAAGTGGTTTCTGCTTAGGTAGTTTAGTATCTCTAGCTACCGCAACAACACAATGATCACTGATATTATTTGCAAACACTGAAGCTAAATATTTATATGGGGCATTTGTGAGAACAAGATCCAATAATGTGGATTTTTCAGGAAATTTCAAATTAGGTCTGGTAGGTGAATCCACCAGTTGAAAAAGATTATAAGTGTCGCAGAACGCTTTAAAACCATCTGGTGCATCCAATTCAAGTTAAAATCACCCATTAGTAGTAATTCTTTATAATTCAAGGAGCCCAGAGAGTGCATTAAAGAGGATAAAGTATCGCTAGTAGCTGATGGAGGTCTGTAACAACCCACTATGGTGAGTTGACATGTCTTTGAAACAGAGAGATTAAGAGCTAATAGTTCATGCTGTTTAACTATTGATTCAGAGAGTAGCATGATAGTCTCGTAGCATTCTTTAACGTAAATAGTTTTCACTGTTATGCTGATGATACTCAGCTCTATATTTCTTCACACCCTGACGAAACTTGCCAATTCACAAAATTAACGGAATGCATAGCTGATATAAAAAACTGGATGACTAGCAACTTTCTACTACTTAATTCTGAAAAAACAGATATTCAAAATTATTGGACAAAAAAACGTCCTCACGTAATAACCTAGAATACTGTCTAACACTTGATGGCTGCTCTATCAAGTCTTCGTCATCGGTTAGGAAACTGGGTGTGCTCTTTGATACCAATCTTTCATTTGAAAGTCACGTGTCTAGTATCTGTAAAACCGCATTTTTTCATCTTAAAAATATATCTAAATTACGTCATATGCCCTCAATGAAAAATGCAGAGCAATTAGTTAAGCGTTCATGACATCAAGCTAGATTATTGTAATGCTATTATGGGTGGTTGCACTGCACACTTTTTGAAACAAACTACAGCTGGTCCAAAACGCAGCAGCTAGAGTTCTTACTAGAACCAGGAAGTATGACCATATTAGCCCGGTTCTGTCAACACTGCATTGGCTCCCTATTAAACATCGTATACATTTTAAAATATTGCTGATCACTTACAAAGCATTAAATAGTTTAGCTCCCCAGTACTTGAGCGAGCTCTTAACGCATTATAGTTCTTCACGTCTATTGCAATCTCAAAATTCCGGCCAGTTGATAATACCTAATATCAAAATCAACTGCTGGCGGTAGATCCTTCTCCTATTTAGCACCAAAACTTTGGAACAATCTTCCTAACATTGTCCGGGAAGCAGACACACTCTGTCAGTTCAAATCTAGACTAAAAACACATCTCCTTGGCCTAGCATACACATAACACATTATAGACTTCTATAATTCAATGTTAGGCTGCATAGATTAGGTCAGCCGGAACCGGGAACACTTCCTATAAATCCTGATGTACTTGTTACATCATAAGATGGCGTCTACGCTAATATTAGTCTCTCTGTTTGTCCGAGGTCTACCACAGTCCGCCGGATCCAGGCCGTATCCAGATCTGATGAAGGACCTGCGCCTGGACACGATGACAACGCAGTCCTGAAGTGTCGCGTGAAGGCCTCCTTCTCTTCCCTTTACCTCAGTACAGATAAAATGTTGTTGGGATAATTCTGGTTCACGTGGCTACGCAGACGCGACCCAAAATGTCTGTATTATACATTTTTAAGGCCAGACAAGTAGTTTATTGAGGGTTGATTTGTAAAGGAGGACTACACGCCTGCGCACATATATATTCAAACGCGCATTCCTTTGGACTGAACATGTAATGCGCATGTGTGCGACGTCTGCGTTTTTGCAGGTTTGCGTTTTTGATGTTTGCGCAGAGATAACGGATAATCGTTTGCACCTTCGAACCTATTTCAGGGAGTGCGTTCCGAGACACCAGGCACTTTTTGTGCGGATGGGCGGCCGGAGCGCGTTAAGGGTTTTCCTGTTAGAACGGTGTTGTGTTAGCGGCCCCTAAGTTTATAACTAATGATCTTTGCAACGGAAGTGAATCAATCAATCAAAAATAACTTTAGCTGGACAATAACTTCATCCTAGACCTGTTGTAAAGCCTAAACAATCTGTTACGGTAATTTCCTATTATCTCTGTAAATCCATATTGTTAAAAGCGCTATATAAATGAAGGTGACTTGACTTGAAAAGGAAAGGATACCCTATTAAAGTATATGGTTTTATGTCTCAAGACATAATAAAAAATCATCTGGTCCTTGGCAGGTCTTAAAATTAGGTAAATATAACCTCAGATGAATGCGGTGTAATATATTTTACTTTAGACCAATCACGTAGCACTGAAAAAACAGCAGTTTCTCTTTGACCTCCATATTACACTCATATTTATTTAATATGGGCCAAAATGGAAAAGAAATGGGTGAAAAACGAAGTACACCCTTACTGCTTACATAGGAATTACCGTATTGTTCCAAATATAAGACAAGGTTTTTTTCTTGGAAATACATCTGGAAAAATGGGGTCGTTTTATATTCGGCGTCTAAACTTCTACATGTCAATAATACAGCCGCAACAATAGGGAGCACCAAATACGTGAAAAACCCCCAGGACTGTTAAACGCAGCGGAGTTAAACAACTCTCATTAAGCAGCCAAGAAATACGGTGATTGTAATATTAGAAGATGGCGAGCCCAAAAAGACAGCAGAACGCGGTGCTAAACGCGGCCACTTCGAAGAAACTGACAGGCAAGTGTGTCAGTACATAGCCGAAAAAAGAAATGAGGGGCTGCCCATAACCACAGTCGTCATCCAGCAGAAGGCACTGGAAATCGCCAAAGAGCTGAACTTACCCACCAGTGAGGCCCATCATTTCTTATTTCAGCAACGTAGTCTTGTTGGTCAATATCCTCGAAGCGTGTAATGGATTAGTGCTTGCCCTCCGATTTAGGGAGAAACTGTGTCTTTTCAGCGTATTGTGATCGGTCTAAGGAAAAAACATTCATATCCCCCCTGGATCAGATAGGTAATGCAGATCAAACACCTGTGTTTTTTGACATGCAGCATCTGTCACTGTACATAAAGTCATAGTCAAATCTACTAAATGATGACTTCAGTTTATTTTTATGGTATGCCATAAAATGTTGAATGTGATTGTTGTTGGTACATTTTACCAGTATTTACCATACTTCAAATACAAAAATACAAAAATGTAATATGAAAAGCATGCAATATGAAAATTATTTTGAAATAAAGTATTTTCTTTAAAAAGACAAGATTTGGTCTTCAAAAAGTATTTTTCTTGAAAATGGGGGTCTTCTTATATTCAGGGTCTTCTTATAGATTCGGAACAATACGGTATGAGTCTGCCGCTGCTCATCAAATGCCCGATTAATTGATCATCAGCAAGTGTGATCACCTCTTAAAAAAAAAGGAGATGTTTTTGATAGTTTGCTGGTCTGAAGCATTCAGGTGTGTGTTAACAATGCCAAGGAGGAAAGACATCAGCAATGATCTTAGAGAAGCAATTATTGCTGTCATCAATCTGAGAATGGCCATTTTCCAACAATTTTAAGTCTATTATTCTGCGGTAAGGAAGCTTTACAAGTGGAAAACATTCAAGACAGTTGCCAATCTTCCCAGAAGTGGACATCCCAGCAAATTCACCCCAAGATCAGCATATCAGCACAAACACCTCATACCAGCTGTCCACAACGCTGATGGAGGGTTGATTATTTTGGGCTTGTTTTGCAGCCAGAGGACCTGCTGGGCACATTGCAGTCATTGAGTTGACCATGAACTCCTCTGTATACCAAAGTATTCTAGAGTCAAGTGTGAGGCCATCTGTCTGACAGCTAAAGCTTGGCTGGATTTGGGTCATGCAACAGGAAAATTATCACAAGCACACCAGCAAATCTACAACACACCAGCAAATCTACAACAGAATGGCTGAAAAAGAACAGAAACAGTGTTGCAGTGGCCAGTCAAAGTCCAGACCTCAACCCGACTGAAATGGTGTGCCGCGACCTTAAGAGAGCTGTGCATAAACAAATGCCCTCAAACCTCAATGAACTGAAGAAACGTTATAAAGAAAAACGGGACAAAATTCCTCCAGAACGATGCGATAGACTGATACTGTTATACAGAAAATCATTCCTTCAACTTATTGCTGTTAAAAGTGGCTTAAACAATTGAATCACATGGTGTGCTTGGTTTGTCACCCATGGCTTTTCCATTTTGGCTTTAATTTTGTTAAATGAATAATGACACGGTGTAATATGTCATTTGTTGTTGTTCGTTTAAGACCTGCCAACGACCAGATGATTTTTATTATGTTCTGTGCGTAAAACCATACATTTCCAAAGGCTAATATATATATATATATATATATATAATATATAATTTTTTTTACTCTATTCAGGGTTGCATGTAAAACGCAACAATTCAAAGAAATAAGAATCTACTAAAACACTCACAGACCTTCCAGGTGATGTTATGAATCAATTAATTGAGAGAAACACATTCTTCATATAACATGAATTCTTAAAACAGTGGACCATACAACACTAAGAGTGATTACTTGACAACATTCAGAGGTCTCTCACCGCTGTTTCGGGTCTTTCTGAAGCAGTCCTGAGAGCAATGATTTTGCCTCGGGCCCAAGTGTACGAGGGAAACGGATCTCATCCATGAGGATTAATTCAAAGAGCTTCTCATGATCCTGGTTGTAGAAGGGCAACCGGCCGCACATCATCTCGTACATGACCACACCCAACCCCCACCAGTCCACTGCCCGGCCATAATCATTGTCCTCAAGAACCTGAAAAAAAGCAGCAGAGAACCTGAGCCATAAACGTTGAATCTGACAATTTCAAAAGCGGGGCAAATGGGTCAAGATTTTGCTGGTTAGCATGGTAGTTGCCATAATAACAGTAACATACTGTAAAGATTACATTACATTACACAAAGAACTGTAAATTCACAACTGCTTAGTTTTGCTGCTTTACAGGTGTGCTGTATAATTTTACAGTATAATTGTAGTTTATGATTTACGGCAATCTTGTAAAATTTACAGGCTTACTGGCAACCAAAATTGGCAGTAAATTGCTGTAAATTTTACAGCAATTTGTTACAGTGTACATTATCAGGGCCAAAAAGTGTGTTTCTCCATTGACAATCATTCAATAGCTGCTGCTGTGTTCTGACATTTATTTTTATATTTTTATATTTATTTATGTATTTGCATGCATTTATTTTGTTAAATCGCAAATTTTCATTACAGTATAGTAGATGTTTTGACGGTGATTTTTGGAGGGCTCTTGAAAGCACAAAATGGCTGCCTGTTCACGTCATAGCTCATGGCTTGGCACTGTGCATGTACTGTATTGGTGCCATCAGCCAATCTGCCTTGTCATGAAATAATGTTCTCATAATTTTATTTTTATAGTGCTTTTCACAATACACAAGAATTCAAAACAGATTTACAGAAATCCAAGATGATAATGTTTATAATATCTTAATGCCTAAGTGTCCACATTTAGCGGTTCTGAGCTGAGCGATAGGATAGTTTATATTTAAGGATGATATAAACAATCAAGCAGTTGAGTTGCTATGTATGTGATGTGCTGATTGATATCTGTGTGTGTCATCGTAGATTAACTTTTTTTTATTTTTTTTTATCTTCGAACTGATTTTTATAATACTGCTGGATCTCATGCTGCAGTTAACACAGGGTTTGTGATGTGAATATATTAATGGTACAACACAATTGTGAGAATAAAAATAAATCAGTGAATCAGTCTATTTCATGATGATTATAAACCATCAACAGGTAACCATCATCACCTGCTATTGTTTCATTTTAGCTTTCTTTGCTACTGCAAATGTGTTTGCATATAGGGTACCAATCTATTGCTCTGTTTCACAGACAAGGCTTAAATTAGTCCCAGACTAAAATGCATGTTTGAGCTGTTTTAACTGAAAGCAACTTGCACTGATATTAAAATAGGTCATGCCATTGTTCTTTTCGAGGGGTCTCTCGTATTGCGTAAGGCTAGCTTACGCTATGGGAAAACTCCTTTTCTCGAGAATATTGAAGCCAATTTTTTTAAACGCAGTGCAACTGCACAGCATACACAGATGAGCGACTAGCGCGGCCATTGGCTGTGCTGCGGCAACTCCATGAACCTATGGCGAGGTGGCTCAGATGCGCGAACCAATCAGGCCACTTCGCACCCTAGCGCGTCAGAGCCCGCCAGAATGTGCATGACTTATGGCTATATAAGCACCCATTCTTTGCCAAGGAACTCAGATTTTATTTCCTTCACCGAACACTCCACTTCGCTGATCTCTGGATAGAAGCCTTCGCCGCCGTCGACAAGCTTTCAGCGGAACAAGCCTTCTGCTTCACAGCCCTGAGGATGCCGGCTTCTTGGGTTCACCGGACGCCGTCTTCAGCCCGCTGTTCTGCTGTGCCATCCGGCGCACCATATCCTTTAACGCTAGTGTGCATGTTGTTGCGTCATACTTTTTCAAAGAGAGCTAAATTTCCGAGGCGTTGCTTCAAATGCCTCGCACCACCTGCGCCTCATGCCGAGGCCCTCTCTTCGGCGGGGACCGTCACGATCTCTGTGCTTCCTATCTGGGCCGCGACCATGCGGAAGCTGCACTCGCCAAGGACGGCTGCCCTGAGTGCGACACGATGGATCTCCCCACCCTTATTGGCTCGACTGGCTGTTTTCTCCGCTGACGACCCCGCGCTTCTCGCCTCTCTCCCTTTGCTCGAGCTGCGCAAAAAGAAGCGGCATTCACAAAGGATGCCAGAGCGGATGGATGCGAGCAAACACACGCCGACCCAGTTCCCACGTGCCTCGCTCTCTCACAGAGAAACTCCCTCACCGGTCCTGTTTACACAGGCGGACCAGCGCCCCTATCTGCGAGCGGCAGGTCTCATCTCTTTTGGGGCATCGGACGAGAAGGATGACAGCCTTTCCATCGCTGCATCCGAATGCGACGAGTCGGTGGGCTCCGTTTCGGCCCCAGTCCTCAACACAAGCCAGCACGAGAACGAGTATCGATGCAGAGCTTCTCCGCGTGCTCACCAAAGCTGTTGAAAACCTCTGGCTCGAGTGGTCTTCGCCCGATGAGCCTTTGCTCGAGTGGTCTTCGCCAGACCTGGCCCTGCGAGCCACAGAGTCGACAGCCCAGGCGATTGGACGAAGCATGGCCAGCTTGACGGTGCTTGAGCAGCACCTATGGCTTAATTTGACTGACATGAAGGACGCAGATAGGGCAGCTTTTCTGGACTCCCCTATCTCCACCACCGGTCTGTTCGGCCCAGCAGTCAAAGGGTTCGCGGAGCACTACACTGAGGCTCAGAAAGCGCCGCAAGCTTTGCGTCACTTTCTCCCGAAACGCTCCAGCTCTGCTTCAAGTCGCCAAATGAAGGCGCCACCTCCTCAGCAGGTAAAATCAGCGCCGCCGGTCTCCCAGCCCCGCCCAGCGGCTGAAGTCCGTCACCGCTCTCGCTCTGCAAAGCGCCAGCAGTTCCCTGAGAGACGGGGACCCCGATCCAAGATTGTGTTGGACCCCGAGCCTCGTAAGCCTTCCCAGCCTTAGGAAGAAAGAGAGAGTTTGAGTCCCGCCGAGGCCAGACCACTTTCCAAAAAGCATCTCACACATTTCCCAGTCCTCTCTTTTCAGGCGGATGGAAATACCGATGTTGCAGTAAATGGGTCTGTTATAAACCCGTCCCCAGTTTTCATTCAACCCCTAACTATGCGGGCCAAGGCCTGGGAGGCCATCCCCGGTATATCAGTATGGGTGTTGAACATAATAAAACGAGGCAAACTCGCTACAGTTTGCTCGCATTCCTCTGTGCTTTCGAGCAGTGGTCGAAACGACAGTGAGAAGAGATGTGGCGCACATCCTTCGCACCGAAGTGTCGAAACTGTTAGAAAAGGGAGCTGTCGAAACCAGTCCCTCTTTCACAAGGCCTCAGTATCGAGTATTGCGTAACCCACCGTGCTACTGTGCTTTGATCAGGCTTAATTTGACCAGCTTCAGTAATTAAACCTGAGTGGCCTGATTGGTTCGCGCGTCTGAGCCGCCTCACCATAGGTTCGTGCAGTTGCCGCAACACAACCAATGACCGCGCTAGTCGCTCATCTGTGTATGTTGTGCAGCTGCACTGCGTTTTAAAAAATTGGCTTCAATATTCTCGAGTTTTTGTTTTCCCAAAGCGTAAGCTAGCCTTACGCAATACTCGTTCCCTCATCTCAGGTAACCAAGTTTACTTTAGTAACCGAGATGTTTTGTCTCATGATGAACACCAGTTATGTTTTGGCATGTTTATAAAAGTTACTTAAATGCCCTAATTTTAAAGCCTAATCCTTGCTTAATTTAAGCCTTGTCTGTGACACCAGGCCTGTAATTCCACTGTCAATTAAATTATTGAATGATAAGGAATGATCTTTATGTGTGTGGGTGAGGGTAAATGGGTAATGTGATTGGTAGTGTGTCATGTCTTATAGGTATAATGTAATAAACTGTTGTGTGTTGACCTGCTCTCTTGATTGCCCGAGACAAATTTCTTCAAGGGAGACAATAAAGGATAAAACTAACTAAAAACTGTACATTTAATTTCATTGTGTTCAGTCCACTTAAATATATGTAAAATTAAAGTTTACTTAATCCATTTGTGTTGGGATTACATTAATGATTTTTGTTTAATTAACTGAAACTGGGTGGTGGATTGTTAGTTCCCGGCATGCTTTGCATATGCCAAGATCAGGAGAGTAAATGTTGAAATGAAGTGTTATTTTATGTGTTTTTGAGTGAAGTGAGAGACTTGTTATTGTTTAATGTTCAGTTATGGTAAATTGACATTGAAAAGAGTTTCGGTTATGTTGAAGTATTTGGATGAAGTATTTGAATGCTACCAATCCCGATGTGAATTCTGACTTGTGATGCAGCCTGAATCATAATCATACACTGTTCGTTCGTTGGCCAGAGGAGAACTGGCCCCCAACTGAGCCTGGGTTCTCCCAAGGTTTTTTTCTCAATTCTGTCTCCTGATGAGTTTGGGTCCTTGTCATTGTCACCTCTGGCTTGCTTAGTTCGGGACACTTAATATTCAACAATATTATTGATCTGACTGTACTGGCGGTTTTGAATGAGAACTAAACTGAGCTGGATGATGACATCACTGTTTTCTCCAGAACTGCTTTATAGATGAAATGAACTAAATTAACAATTTGTGATATTTACAACAGAATGGAATCAACTCTGAACTGACTTCAGTTGAACAACAGCCGAAATGCATAATTGTTCCTGTTTATCACTGTAAAGCTGCTTTGAAACAATCTGTATTTTATAAAGCGCTATATAAATAAAGGTGACTTGACTTTGACTTTTTATGGTTATCGTTGTGCTGAAGAGTAGAGCTTGTGGTTAGGTTGTGGATGGCTGCATGTGCTGAGATAACAGAAGGAAGATACTCAAAAATCACAGACTCTACTCAATGTATCTGAATTGATATAACTAAAAACATTCAGTGCGTTAACATGCACTCTCATAATACGATTATAATTGGATAACGGCCATCCTGCGATTAAACTTTACCTCATGTAAACACAATACTTTGATCAAACTAATGCAATTAAGCTCATAATCATAGTAACCATATTCGCATCAACCATATATCATACGATGATTCTGATATCAATTAACAGGCATGTAAACACCTTAATTGCATTATTACCGCTCTGACCAAAGTGCGCATGTGCTCGGTTCTACACGGTGTGTTGTTCACACAACTTCATGAATGAACTCTGTGACATTATTCTGAAGTTTTCTCTTCACCAACTCGCTAAACTCTATTAACACAACTCGCTGCGCAGTCTCTTTTCCGGCGCGAAGAACGCAGTGGCCTAGCGAAAAATCTGAATAATGAAATTTGCATGTAAACAATGAGTGAATGAATGAGAGTGAAGAGTTCTGCTCATGTCATGTAAACATCTTACTGCGATTAAGACCTTACTCTGATTATTAAAAATAATTGCGTTATTAATGCACATGTAAACGTAGTGAGTGACTTAAGGAGTAACTAAAATATATGATATATGAACAAGTGGAGGAAAACGGGCGAGATCCACGGAATAAAATGGGAAAAAAAGTATTGTGCCGTTGGATGTCAGAATCGGGATGCAAAAAAAGATGGTCTTCATTTTTATGGAAGACTGTGGTCAAAACCTTTATGGTTGCAAGCCATTAAATGGACAGACTGGACTGTTGAAACCTCTGATGATTAGTCTACTATTAAAGCATGAATTTGATGTAAACAATAGATCTACATAATATTTACTCACACATGCAATTCATAGGGGGCATGATTAGTCCTACAGTCACAACCTGAAATTATATTTATATCTATATCATTTTAGATAGGTAACATTTAAATCTAAAATATTTGTATCTCACAATTCTGACTTTGTTCTCGCAATTTAGGGTTTATATCTCCCAATTCAGATTTTATAACTCATAGTTGCAAGTTTATCTCACAATTCTGATATACAAAAGTGAGAATTGCAGGACATAAACTTGCAATCCTGAGGATAATCCTCCCTGGATTTCCTTCTCTGTTCGGCATTCATTTATTTTTAGAATAATGTAAATTTACTAACTACTAGTTCATGGAACTTGTTTCACATCTCTTTCATTGAATGTTTTATTACCTCTGGAGCGAGATACTCTGGTGTACCACAGAATGTCTTCATTGTTGCTCCGTCTGTAATTCCTTCCTTACACAGGCCAAAATCTGTGATCTTTATATGGCCATCTTTATCCAGCATCAGGTTCTCCAACTACCACAGAATAATTATATTCCTTATAATGTGACATATACTGTATGTTTGATAGTGATGCAACAAGTAGCATTACACTAAATACACTTTCTGTCATTTCAAACATTTATCATTCATATTGTATGGAATTTGTAAAAAAAAATATTTTTCTGCTATATTTCTATCTCACCTTTAGGTCTCTATAAACCACGTTTCTCTCGGAATGAAGGTAATCCAGGGCTGAGACGATCTCTGCCCCATAAAACTTCGCTCTCTCTTCGAAAAAAACGATCTCGCGATAAATGAAAGAAAAGCTGTGATATAAGAACAAATATAAAGATGCATTTGAATTGTGAATCTTCTGGGGTAAAATTGATTATAATTAATACAGACATTATTTGAATAAACATTTGATTGTTAAATGAAATTAAAAGAAAATATTTATTTGGTTAATTTTAATGAACAGTCATTGCAAAACTTCACCTTTACAAGAGCTCACCTCTCCTCCATTTGCATACTCCATAACAAAACATAATCGGTCATGAGTCTGGAAAGAATACTTCAGACCCTGTAACACAGAGGTGACATTAGGATCATAATTTTGCTAAAGTACATAATTTGTTGCAAAGGAAGCCATAAACAAAGATGGTCAGATGACAAAGGTTTAATCTTCTTAAAGAAAAATGATTGATCTCATAAATGATCAAAAGTAGTTATTTGATAATAATAGTTTTTAATAATAGTAACAATATTTTGTTGGCACAGATCAGACATTTAGAATTGTTTATTTTTAAATACACTATGCTGTAGTTTTTTTAATGTATTTTTTTATACACAGACATACAGAATCAGCATATGAGTGGTGACATGCTTCATGCCGCAATGCATCCTGGGATCCGTTATAATATAAAACTCATGATCCCAGAATGAATTGCGGCATGAAGAATTGTTGAGATTCATATGCTGATTCTGTGTGTCTGTGTCTAAAAAATTAAATAATTTTTTTTTTTTTTTTTTTTTTTGTGTGTTTTTTAAAAATAGCAGTGTATTTAAAAATCAAAATTCAGAATGTCTGATTTGTGCCAACAAAATAATATTGGTGAAAATCTGTCGATATCAAATTGTTACTTTTGGTCAGTGATAAGATTAGTGAATTATTCTGCTTTATGATGTTGAAAACTATATCACCTGATCATCTTATTTCATGGTGTCCTTTGTAATAGTGTTTACAAAAACACATAATTTGTTACAAAGACCAGAAACTCAAATATAAAGTCAAGAGTCAAACTGCCCAACTAAATGAAATACTGATCACCATAATGTGACAAAATTCAATAAAACATCAACATCTAAACCTCTGTTAATTCTCAATAAGAACTTCTTTAGATGATTGGCAGAAATAAAGTTTGTAATAAGAGAGATGTAGGGCCCTATATACCTGTTTTACCAATAGTGGCAAGACATTCCACCATTATAATAATAGCAACCCGCCATGGAACAAGCACGCCTGCTTTAAAAGGGAATGTGAGATGACACTCTGATTGGTTTATTGCACATTACGCCCAAACCACACCTATGTGTAATGTAGCTACTTCAGACCAACCCATTTTAGATTTGCGTCGGGTGTAAGAGTCATTTATCCCGCTAATAGCAACAGCGCCCAAGATCCGCCCACAAAGTTACTTGCGTTTCGCGTTTGATAGTTGCGTTTTTCAGACCGTTAAAATAGGGCCCTTAATGTCTTTTCAGTTGATTTAATTTCAGTCAATTGTAGTTCTTGTGTTTCTCTTTCCTTCATTGATTCTGCTCATTATCATCTGGTGTCTTCAATGTTGGCAATAAAAAATAAAGAGTTCTCAATTCATCTTTGACGTCTTTTGTTTACATTTTTCTTAATGTTTGGTGTGCAATTTGCAATTATTCATTTTAAATGGTTGACTTTTAAGGAATTCATTTGATTAATTCTAACTCAATTCTTATTTGTTGAATTTAATTAATAATATTGCTTGTAATCTGTTGCCACAATTTTATTGAGTAGATCTAGTGTATTATTTGAAAGGTCTATAATTGTTTCTGTTTTTATAATCTGCAGGCCTTGAAGGAATGTTCAAACCAATATGATATTCATTTTCAGTAGCTATGTTTCCATTTAAAGTTGCTTAAAATTTTTATATCGCATAAAACATTTGCGATAAAGCAACTGGAAGTTGCTGCAATTGGAGAAGAAACTGTGGCTCTTTTTTCCTCCATCATAAATGACGACAAACTCAAATGCTGTCATGGTATCTTGCGTTCGGATGCCAGGCAGTCTCCGTTTTAAAAGTATAGCCAAAAGATTTGAGCTTTTCGATTTTAAAACCTGGAACTCTGGCTCAGTTTATTTCTTTTATAGGTGTGGTATTGCAACCACAAATTTTTAAGAGTTAAAAAAATTACGTTCTGAGGTAAAAAACAAACAAACAAAAACCCTAATGCCAAAATGTCCTGTCGATAGAGCTTTTATTGATTGTATGGAATGTACCGTAAATTACATTTACTAGCGTATAAACCACTAATTCTAAAATGTTTTTACTTTGATAATATCAGCTTACCGTTAAGAAAGGGTGTTTGGAGTTCTGGAGGACCCGGTTTTCAGTAAGTGTGTGTGCAACCTCATCCTACAAATAAATAAGTAAAGAAAATAACTTGTTAGAACTTCTTATATACAGTAATTACAATTTATGTATAATTAGAACTTGTCAAAAGGAAACAAAACAAAAATTGTACAGGTGAACACACAATGCAATGTTTAAATTTACTGAAAAAAAAAGTAAAAATAAAAGTGAAGGACATACTTTTGCTACTATCACATCCTTCTTGAGAATTTTCATAGCGTAGTATTTGCCTGTGGCTTTCTCCTTCACCAGTATGACCTTCCCAAAAGTGCCTTTCCCCAAGAGTTTAAGGTATTCAAAGTCATGCATTGTCTGCACAAGAAAGAAAAGTCTTTGAGAAATACAGTTTTAAATGAATATCCAATGAATAATTTAAAAAAATCAAATCTTAGATAAAAAAAAAGAAACATTTATTTTACACAGATTTTTTTTTCAATATTTATTCCTTTTTCATTATCTTATAGTGTGTTTATAAGATTAATTATTTTCCTTAAGAAAAGAATAGGGGAAACTATTTTAATCTGAAAAATACTTGCTTCATCTTAACATTTTTATAGAAATAGTTGAGAGGACCAATAGGTTAGGCCTAACATTTCAGCTGTTATCCTACCACTTTGAGGCGAGGTTTGGACAGGTACATCTCCATGTCCATGGGATCAGGTGAAGAGTCCATTCTCTCTTCCTCCTGCTTCTGTAGACTATCTGCCACAGCTGGTGGCCTTCGTCCACTCCTCCCTGCAGAAAACAAGAAAATCACACAGGGTAACTTTTCTTTTACTGCTTTCTTTTGTGCAATGAGAGATTAAAAAATTTACTTTAGGGAACTTGAGGAGTGCTATCATGAATTTAAGCAAAGCAAAATAGGCTACAGTAAATGAACTATACTGCATACTGTTTGCTTATGAATATGACAAACCAACCTTTCTTCTGGAGTCTCAACATGAAAAGTGCGTTCAATAACAGTAGTCCACTGCAGGCACCGAATAATAAAAGTGTTTGTCTTTGGTCGCTCAGTCTTCATCAGCTGACATTCTGAGAGAGAGAGAAAAAGAGTATGTGCATTTTGGGGTTCTTAAGTGGGGTTAGGGAAGGATGCGAAAGGGACCAGATCCAAACAAAAAGGGAGAGGGAGAGGGAGAGAGAGAGAGAGAGATTCTTGTTCACCTGTAAATTCTCCCCGGTAAACTGTTACAACAAAATGGATACCTACGTGCCACAGAGAAGTTATTGAGTGGAGTTTCCAGCTGGTCAATATCTTGCGGTCGCTCTTTGTACCCAATAAAAGTTCCGTCACTCTTGAGTAAAAAGTATCTTGGTCTCCATGTCTTTATATATTCTCCTAAAAATAGAGACAGTACATTTAGATCAGTTGAACATCTTTAACAAAAAGCTTCCAAATATAATACATAAACAATAATATGATATTATGAAGCCATGTATAAAATGGAGGCATAAATGGTAATGAAAAGTCTCTGTGATATACACTCACCTAAAAAGGATTATTAGGAACACCTGTTCAATTTCTCATTAATGCAACT
>FLSR01000472.1:72036-88812 GCA_900092035.1 Leuciscus waleckii
CACTGTTATGCTGATGATACGCAGCTCTATATTTCTTCACACCCTGACGAAACTTACATTCACAAAAGTAACGTAATGCATAGCTGATATAAAGAACTGGATGACTAGCAACTTCCTAATACTTAATTCTGAAAAAAAACCTGAGATTCTAATTATTGGACAAAAAAACGTCCTCACATAATAATCTAGAATACTGTCTAACACTTGATGGCTGCTCTGTCAAGTCTTCGTCGTCAGTTAGGAACCTGGGTGTGCTCTTTGATACCAATCTTTCATTTGAAAGTCATGTATCTAGCATCTGTAAAACTGCATTTTTTCATCTTAAAAATATAGCTAAATTACATCATATGCTCCCAATGAAAAATGCAGAACAATTAGTTCATGACATCAAGGCTAGATTATTGTAATGCTATTATGGTTGGATGCACTGCACACCTAATAAACAAACTACAGCTGGTCCAAAATGCAGCAGCTAGAGTTCTTATCAGAACCAGGAAGTATGGCCATATTAGCCCGGTTCTGTCAACACTGCACTGGCTCCCTATTAAACATCGTATACATTTTTAAATAATGCTTATCACTTAAAAAAGCACTTGAGCGAGCTCTTAATACATTATAGTCCTTCACGTCTACTGCAATCTAAAAATTCCGGCCAGCTGACAATACCTAGAATATCAAAATAGACTACTGGCGGTAGATCCTTTTCCTATATAGCACCAAAACTTTGGAACAATCTTCCCAACATTGTCCGGGTGTCAGGGTGTGGTGCAGGTGGCAGAAGAAGGCAAAGGGGCTCCAATACAAACTTTTACTTTTACCAACGGGTACAGACAGGCAGGATACTCACACACTAGTACAACCGATAACAAACAAAGACTGACCGAACTGAAGGAACTTAAATACAACACAGATGAACACTGATTAACAGAACACAGGTGATGTAGATGATGATGAACTAGACACAGGTGATACAACTGAACTAATAATGACTGAAGACGACACGTGACATGATGACAGGCAGACAAGTCCAATGAAAACAAACTTAACAGAACACAACTGTGACACCGGGGGCCGTTCTTTACGTCGCTAACTCAGTTAGCTGGATTTGATTGTTGACGATTTGGCATGATCTTGGATTGTTTGGTTCTTCAAAGCTCATCCTGGGGCCCGTTCTTCGTACGTCGCTAACTCAGTTAGCTGGATTTGATTGTTGACGATTTGGCATGATCTTGGATTGTTTGGTTCTTCGAAGCTCATCCTGGACTTGCTGTCATAGCAACAGGTCCGTAAGCTTAAACCTGCTCGGGAGCAGGCTTATTTCATGTAAACAGGATTAGACTGCGGCTTCATAAGCGGAGCTGATATGGGAAGTCCATGGAGAAGTCCAGCGCAGCGCGATAGTGCACTTTCTGAGATGTATATATTTTTTCGTGACTCGGGAGATTGTCGTTTACATTATAAAATTGTTGGAAACGCACATTTATTTTCGACTTGTTGGAGTCGGGCTTTAACTACAGCACAAACTGTTTGCATTGCCATAAGATTATTTGCGAGTGGCTCTTTCCTTTACACTATTGGAGATGCGGAGAACTTGATGGAAAGTGTCTGTCGTCTCATTCGGAGTTTACCTGCCGCTTTTAGGTTTAAAAAACAGTTTTAGGTTTTTTTAAAGTTCTTTATGCACTTGCAGGTAGGCTAGTTCCTCCATATGACAGTTATCTGAGAGGGTTTATTCACTGTCCAGTGCAATGGAAACAAATGGACATTACAAAGTCTTATACTTTCTTTCTTTTGGAAAGTTAGAAAATGTCCACTTACTGCACATATTTCAGCCACCACTTTCTTGGGGACAGATACAAGTGTTGGTGTATTATGTAAAAGTGCACAAAAGAGGAAAACACAATGTCATTACAATGAACTACACTCGGGAAAAATGTGATCAATAACTCATGGCAAAATATTTTTACATTAACATAAGTTTATCAGTTTTCACTTTCACAAGTCAAAGCAATTCATCATTGCTCAAGATTTAACAGTTGAAATGACTATATGTCCTTAATTTAATGCAGCAAAAATTATTTTACAGTGTAGGCTACTAAGATCTTTTCTTCTTTTTTTCTCAGCCTTTTTCTTGGTTGCTTTTATAAACAGACAACCATTTATTTAACAGTGCCTTTTATAAAAGAGACTATAATATAACTAAAAATTACCATTATGTAGAATATTTTTGTACTTCACTTTTATTTGTTCCCATGTTCTAGTGTGGTGACTCTGACATTACAATGAACAAAGTAATTATGCAATTATTAAAATACAAATATATAGGCTAATAAGTGATAAAAACATCTAACATGGCCACTTCTAACGGATTTAAATTGTCTGCTACTTTTTGCCAGCCCTCTCTCCTGGCTTTTGTAGGCTTTGAGGTGTTCCCTGGCGTTTTGATTAAACATTAAAATTCCGAATTAACTTCGACTATTAGTTCTTGCTCTGCTGAGGAGAAAAACTGTGCGCGCTCTTTGGCCACGCTGAGTAGCCAATAGCAGCATTGCTGATCAATGTTTCTACTATCGATACATATCCCCTTTTAACCCAGCGCATGAATGCGCAATTATCTCAGATAACTCAATCCAGCTATACTAATCATATCCGGCAAGTGTGTTCGAAGAACCGGGTTAGCCAGAACATGATTAGCACGATGATATCATCTTGGATGTGTCATTTGATCTCGGATGTAATAAGCAACGTACGAAGAACGAGCCCCGGGAAGCAGACACAATCTGTCAGTTCAAATCTAGACTAAAAACACATCTCTTTGGCCTAGCATACACATAACACATTATATACTTCTATAATTCAATGTTAGGCTGCATAGATTAGGTCAGCTGGAACCGGGAACACTCCCCATAAATCCTGATGTACTTGTTACATCATAAGGATGGCGTCTACGCTAAAATTAGTCTCTCTGTTTATCCGAGGTTTACCGCAGTCCGCCGGATCCAGGCCACATCCAGATCAGATGAAGGACCTACGCCTGGACACGATGACAATGCAGTCCTGAAGTGTCAACCAGTCCATCCTTGTTTACTGAAGTCAGCCGGATCCCGGCCGTATCCAGATCAGATGGTGGATCAGCACCTGGACCCATCCATGACGCATCCCTGAAGTGCCAGCCTCATCAGCCCTGGGAAGGCCTCATTGACACAACAGCCATCGGTCTGATCTCAACAAACTCGTCTCCATACCGGCGTGATGACTCTGACCTCCAACCAGATGGAACTGGATAAATATTCTGAAAATTCTGATCCAATCTAACTTCTGACCTGTAATGCTGCCTGGATCATAATCATACACTGTTTGCCCGTTGGCCAGAGGAGAACTGGCCCCCGACTGAGCCTGGGTTCTCCCAAGGTTTTTTTTTCTCCATTCTGTCATCTGATGGAGTTTTGGTTCCTTGCCACTGTTACCTTGGCTTTTGGCTTGCTTAGTTGGGGACATTTAATATTCAACAATATTATTGATCTGCCTTACTTAAGGTGTACGATGATGCAATTTTCTTCTAGAAACAAACTTTGTTGTATTATTTTCATGTTATCACCGTGAATCTGCTTTGATACAATCTGCATTGGAAAGAGCGCTATATAAATAAAGGTGATAACACACAGTGGAATATTTAGACCCTATTTAGTAAGCAAAACCCTGCGATTCAAAATCAAAAATCAAATCCAATATAAAGATATTAGATGTGATTTCAAAGGTCAAGAAGTTCCCCTCTGAGAAAGATCAATCTTCACTAGCAACATCTGATCTAAGCATCTACTGTATATGTGTATACATAATAAACAAGTTTGTGTGAAAATTGTTCTGTTCCAGATTAAGCATGGCCACAGTTTGCACTCAACGACTTCCTTCTGCTTAAGGACATCAAGTAAGTTTATAGACGGACAAGCAGAAAGTCACGTTAGTTAGTTAGTAACTAAGTTAGTTAGTTAGTTAGAAGTTAGTTAGTAAAGGAGATTATTAATAACTCTTTAGGACAAGCATATTTGAAAACAAACAAATCACATATGTCAAAAAAAAAAAAAAAAAAGAGAGAAAAAAAAATCTGGAAAAAATCAAAAGGAGAGAGAAAAAAATCTGTGAAACATCAACAGATTATATTCAATACAGCGTCCTGCACATAGGAGAAAAAATAACTCCCCAAATCCCTTGTGGGCAAAACAACCATGCCGCCACACTAAGCAGCATAAATCCAGGCAAAGGCAGAGCTGTTTCATTGGGCCTAGAGTGCCATTACGGGTGGTGTCTGTCTGCATAGCTGAACTGGGATGACCTTGCCTACAGAAGCACACAGCCCTACACTGTCCGGCAGTCCATGCCTCATGGGCCCTGGCAAACTGAGGCTAGCAAACACTCGGAGTGCCTCAGGGCTTGATATTCAGCCCTTTTTTTCTGTTTTCTGCTTGCCACACCCTCAGGCTTTTTTTCGTGCACACTGTTATGTCTGCCTCTTTGGCCCAATGACTCTGATGCTCTGTGGTTTGCAAGGACAGACATGCGCTCAAAATTTCCATGCTTTGAAAAGTGCAAAACAATAATATCCTCTCACTGACACGTACCGTTGGAAAATTTACTCTAGAAAAATGTGATATGATGATGTTGGCTAATGTTGAAAATACTGAATAAATGAGAAAAGTATGAAAATATAAACAAATATAAAATGAAGCAGAATGGCACCTTTTGTAATGGCTATAGGCACATGCAGCATTTAACATTTTCATTGACAGTGCGTTTAACTTGCACACAGGAGCAAAGTGTCCATTCAATTGATTCCTATGGGAGTCGAGCTTCATACTTGCACAGTGATTTGTAGGACTGACAGCGGATTGTAGAAAGCGTTGAGAGTAGTCGAGAGCATCCAAAAGTTGAGAAATCCTGTGCAAAGCTGTAAAGTTCAAGTAGTGACGTCTGTCTTGAGTGTTTAAAAATATGCAGATTGTGTAGGAGTTTCTGCTGGATTTAGTGCATAAATCCTATTGTTTACATACTGGATGCTTTGCAGTTGTTACATATATTACATATATGTTAAATACTGCAATTTAGGGCGCTTTCATTGTAGGTGAGTTGGTAGCTGGGTTTATGAAATGTGCCACTATTGTTACTTTGGACATTCCAAAACAAAGCTTGCATGTTTCCAACTGAAATAATGTGCATAAAAGATCATTATATTAGCCATGTGCTGAATAAAACATAAATTTAATATGCCCGCTATAGCCTACAGACACCCCAAAGGGAAGCATTTTGAGCGGCACTGAGCTGAGTTTTGACACACACACACGAGTGCTACCAGGCAGTGGTGTGTGGTGGACTTCTAAAATGATGAGACAATGTCCCATCTTTATGTTTGCTTTTTAGTCATTTGTAAATTCATGTTTCGCTTGATATTTACACAGTTTCAACACCAAAACAATAGCATAATATTTTTGCATGTTGTATTAATGTCTGATCAAGTTGCTGCATTTTGACAAATTCTACATTACCTTAAGTAATCACTACAAAAGTACCAATTACAGAAACAACAACAGAAGTGCATCTTTGTTGAAATTTTAATGAACTGTAAAAATACAGAAAATAATAGCTTGACAGTCAATAACCACCTCTGGATAACTAACATATTATTGATTTGTAATATGTTATTGATATTGACTATTATTGATTTGACTGCACTGACAGTATTGGATGAGAACAACACAAACTTAATTGACACAATTGTCTTCTGTAGAGCTGCTATAGCTGAATCAAATTTGTTTCAAAATTGATGAACTTCGCAACATTGACACTGTTTTATTGAACTGAATTGAAACAATATTGAACAGACTTGTACTGAATAATGACACTGTAGAGCTACTTCACAGTTGAGTTGAGCTTGTTTCATCATTGATGAACTTTGCAACATTGATATTGAAATACATTAAATGAACATTGTGCTAAATAATGGCACTTTTGTCTTTTGTAGAGCTGCTTTACAACTCAAATTGAATTTGTTTCAAAATTTAAGAACTGTAAAACATTAAAGGTATTGTTCATCAAAAATGAACATTCTGTCATCAATTTCTTTCTTCTGCTGAACACAAAAGAAGATATTTTGAAGAATATGGGTAACCAAACAGTTGGGCCTCATTGGCCGTGTTTTCACTGGAAAAGCAAACTTACTATAGCGTGTTTCCACTGTCACTTCCAGGGCTTGATCGGGCTGCATCGGGACTTCCTCTGGGCCAATGGCCGGGGGGTTTTGGCCCGCTGAATACCCTGGCCAAAGCGGCCAACTGGGGCTTGAGGGGTGGTCATGAACAGAGGCGGAGTTTACCTGAGTCAGGAGACGGTCAACACCGCTGCTCATTTCCCATGATATTATATCAGGCTACCAATATTTAAGACATTTTAAACCATTTTCAGCTCAAAACTCACTTTCCGACAGCGAGTGTTTGAAATAACTTCCTTGCGATCTGATGGGGATTCTGATAGCTAAAGGCTATGCTAACCATTGCGATAATAAATACGCGTTTATGGAAAATACTAGAGACTGCTTGAGGAAACGTAGACATAACATATATGATTAATGTGTTCTACTTTAATTTGAAATGGTAAATACCAGTTTGATTCAGCATGACTGATGTGCACTCTTGACACAAATGAATAAATTACTATCATTGTAACCTTTTTTATTGTAAAACGTTGATCAAATATTGATACTGGAATCTTAAGTCTTTAAGTAAAGACCAAACGTTTACTTCTGTCATGCTCATTTTGCGATCTAGCTAGTTTTCAATCAGCTGGTGAAACTATGGGTTGTGTGACGTTGTTCTATGACATTGTTGTGTGACATCGCTGCGGGGCTACTGGGTCGACAGTGGAAACGCGACTTGATTTTGGGCTCTGTGCTTGAGGTCCGAGGCTACTGGCCCCACCCGGCACGCTGTTAGCCCTGGCTCGCATTGGCCCGACAGTGGAACAGCGGCTACTGACTTCCATAGAATGAGAAAAAAAATACTATGTAAGTCAATGTGGCACATAAACTGTTTGGTTGCTGACATTCTTCAAAATATATTCTTTTGTGTTCAGCAGATGAAAGAAATTCATTGTTTTTTTGTTTTTTTTGGGTGAACCATCCCTTTAAATCTGTCCTTTTCATGATTATTACTGTGAATCTGCTTTGAAATAATCTGTAATGAATAAAGTGCTACATAAATAAATGTGACTTGATTGACTTAATGGTAATAATGGAAACAATGGAAATAATTTACAATAATTGTTCTGGTTTCTCACAAGAATCATTCTGAAACGGAAGAAAGCTTCACAGAATCTTTACCTCGCTTATGTAGCCATCCTTCCTTCACAATGGCAATATCACTCATTATGGCTGGAGAGAAAATCCTTGTGTCCCTTTGACTCGGACCAGGGGCAGAAGGTGGGAAGTAGTGGGTGTCTTCAGTCTAGACATTCAGCAGGACAGGTGGTCTGTAGGAAACAGAAGACAAATTTTTTTATTATTTTTTTATTTATTTTTTTAAAGCTATAGGGACATAATAGTTATTGATCTAATTTATATATATATATATTTATTTTTCTGAATAACAAGGAAATGAGTAGAAAATGCCATACCAAGCAACCTTTTTGTCAGAAAGTGCCATTTTTAAGTTTGTCACTGTGCCACAGTTTAATTAAAACAAATGTTAAGGATGTAGACTAGCTATTTCTGAATTAGTTAAAGCCACATAAGCTAATATTAATTAAGCTTTATCCCTCGGTTTCAGCTGAAAGTGTGCTTGCACTTTTCATAAATGTGTCTCTTACTGAATATATTTATATTGTGTCTGTTTAAAAAAAGGAAATAAAACCACACTGTAAAGATAAACAAACAAAAAACAGCTGACAGAAATGAATCTCACAGTGTTTACACCAGGCCTTCACCTACTTTACAGCTCTGCACACTTTTGGCATTCTCTTATTATTTATTATTCAATTACACATTGTGTATAATTTACATATGCATCATTTCCATTCAGACATGGGATACTACTGCGTTTAATGGTCATTGCGATCAGGTCCAGATGAAACCAACAGCACAAACTGATCAGTGGACTTTTAGACCTCTGAATGAGTGTCTGTATACCATCTTTTTTATTAAGCCATCAGAGTGTGGATAATTTATATTTTTCCCTTTGCACACAATAAAAAAAAAAAAATTCTGATCACAATTCAAAGCGGAATTCTCATGACCCATAGAATCATTCCTGATTCTACTATCAGGAATTCCTGAATCATTCCTGATCCACTACTATTGCTGCTATTTTTAGCCTAAATTCTGTGATATTTATCTTTTGAATAATGATTTTATGTAATTTTAGTGTTTAAAATGAGTATGGCATATTTAAACAAAATGTGTTTAAAATCATTATGGAATTGTGACATATGTCATTATTACTACATTCAATCTAGTAAAAGAGCGTGTAAACATGGTCAAGAAAGAGTCAGAGTCAATCGCATACACAACTGTATGCATAGTTGCATACACAACGATCCTACATCAGACTAAGGGTACACAAATTCTTCGACTAAGTTTTGCAAATTAACTCTTTAAAAGACACAATAGTTTGTTACAGTATAGTATTAGAACGAGCCGAGTCAACTGGGGAATAGCTTTGACTGTAGTTTCTGAGGTCTGTCTATTAAAACCTGCTGCCCTTGATGCACCCCACAGCTATGCAGCCTCCGGCTGCTTGGAATGCAGTGAGAAAGAACAGCGTTCTCCTGCCTCAGAGCCGTCTGAAACAACAACCCTATGTGAACTTCCCCTCCCCCTGCCTCAGAGATCAGCTACTCCGAGATGCAGGTACTCCTCTGACACAAAACACACACGCATGCACAAAACATACCATCACTAACCCTGGGATGGCAACACATGTGAGAAGCAAAAAAAAGTTAGATGACATGCAATCACATAATCTATGAGAGAACACAAACATACGGTAAAAATACACACTGAAGAACCATTTACTCACAATGATGCCAAGCAAATGCAAAGGTGCACATAGACCTACAACACTCGGGCACAACTACCTTCTCTAATGTCTGTCTGTCTGTCTCACACAACCCCACAGGCACCAGGGAAGTCTCATGTGTGTCTGGTGCTGCCACTGCAGCTTGTCTCTGAGAACGGCCCCTCCCAAAGCAGCCACGCTGTGGGAGAAAAAGAGAGGGTAAAAAAAGTGGGCGGGCGACCAAGCCTGTGCTCAATGCAGCACTCCATATGAACTCAATGGCCTCACAAATGGTCACGTGGCACAAATAAAGCGAAAGAGTGAGAGACAGAGGCCACTGAGGCCAACACTTCATTCACATTTCTGGTCTTACTCGTGGCTCAGTGAGAAAGAGAAAGGGAGGAAAAGGCATCAGTGACCCCGGTTTTTAGGAGCGTTCAATAGCATTCAAAGAAAACATTTATTGCTCTGTGGTTGCTTTTCCTAAGCTCAGGAGACTTGTTTGTTCTGTGATTGTGAAGAATGAAGAATTGTGATTCTTATATATCTCTTATTTTAGTATTAACAGCATTTCAGATGTTTTCTACTAAATTTCCTTAGGACAAATAAAAATAGAGAGACATGAGAAATATTTGAAAGAAAAAGACCCAAAACTGAGAATGTGTTAGAATAAACATAAAACATATCTTTATTGTCTTGCTGCAATCTCTTTCTAGACTCCATTAAAGGAACATTTTATTGCTCAGATGTTTTTTTATCAACTGCTGGCGGTAGATCCTAATCCTATTTAGTACCAAAACTTTGGAACAGTCTTCCTAACATTGTCCGGGAAGCAGACACACTCTGTCAGTCCAAAGCTACACTAAAAACACATCTCTTTGACCTAGCATACACATAACACATTATAGACTTTTATAATTCAATGTTAGGCTGCATAGATTAGGTCAGCCGGAACCGGGAACACTTCCCATAAATCCTGATGTACTCGTTACATCATAAGAAGAATGGCGTCTACGCTAATATTAGTCTCTCTGTTTATCGCGGGGTTTACCGCAGTCCGCCGGATCCAGGCTGCATCCAGATCTGATGAAGGACCTGTGCAAGGATGCGACGACAGCGCAGTCCTGAAGTGTCAAATAGGCTCTTCCCTGTGAAGGCCTCCCTCCCCTCCCTTTACCTCTCTACAGATAAAGCGTTGTCGGGATAATTCCGGTTCGCGTGGCTATGTGGAAGCGATAAAAATTCTGTATTATAAATTTTAAGGCCAGACAAGTAGTATGTTGAGGGTTGATTTGTAGGGAAGGACTACACGCCTGCGCACATATATTCAAACACACATACCTACTGTATAGACTGAACTCGTTATAGCATGTGCACGCATCGGCGTTCTCACTGGTTCACGTTTTTGAAGTTTGTGCAGAAAGAACTTAAGAGTTTTCTGTTAAAACGGTGTCGTGTTAGCAAGTTAATAATTAATTATCGTTGCGACGGAAGTGAATCAATCAAACTAACTTTAGCTGGACAATAACTTTATTCTAGAGCTGCTATAAAGCCAAAACAATCTCTGTTACTTTAATTTCCTATTATCAATGTAAAGCTGCTTTGGAACAATCTACATTGTTAAAAGCGCTATATAAATGAAGATGACTTGACTTGACTTTATGCCAAGCAAATGCAAAGGTGCACATAGACCTACAACTCTCGGGCAGAACTACCTTCTCTAATGTCTGTCTGTCTGTCTCACACAACCTCACATGTGATTCTCATATATCCCTCATTTTAGTATTAACAGTGTCTCAGATGTTTCTCCTATAATTCCTTAGACACAAAAGTAGACACAACTGAGACATGAGAAAGTTCTGAGAAAAAGGAGACATGGAAGATCTCTTTATTGTTTTGCAGAGGTTGCTCTTTTTTATTATTATTTTATGCCATTGGGGTTTTTCACCTTTACTGGACATGAGAGTAGGAGGAGAGATGAGAAGGGAACATGAGCAGGAAAGTACCTTTACCCTGTCGATGTGCTGCTCACAAGGCTATGGCTCTGACAGAGGTTTCTCTAAGCTCCGGATACTAAGGGTGATTCTCTTATATGTCTCATTTAGGTATCAACTTTGTCTTCAGATGTCTTCAATTTTATTTTAGGAGAAACATGTTACATTTATTTATTAAGTGGTGATTATCTTATACGTCTCATTTAGGGATCAGCTGAGCTTTGTCTTCAGATGTCTTCAATTTTATTTGAGGAGAAACATGTTCAATTTTATTTATATACATTCTTAATATTGTAAATACTGAAACGTCTCGGTTACGTACGTAACCCTCATTCCCTGAAGGAGGGACGGAGACATCACTCGGTGACCGATGAATAGGAATCTCGCTAGAGAGGCCAATCTACTTCGAGTGTAACTAAAGCGAGGCAATAAACATTGGCATTCGATAATTGCATCAGCAGCGCTGCATCGCAGCTCACACATATAATGAGCAGCAGGTGCATCGCATCTTCAGGTTTTCGCTGAGGAGCCGAGCTGGTGACCTGGCTGTCACAGCAGATGTGGCGACGGGACATGACGTCTCCGTTCTGAGGGTTACATATGTAGCCGAGACATTCCCTTTCAGTTGGTTACTCTCGACGTCACGTCCGTGACCCACGAAAAGGAATCCCCTACCAAAGCGCCACAGCTGGTGACCCCATCCAGCGCCCTGTGTAAACCTCCTACTCCCTCTTACCTGATGGGACAGGGCTTACACAGAGAAGTCCATCACTGCTGTTCTGACTCAGTGAGACTATAACACTGGGAAAGCGATAACACTGGGAAACACAGGGATAACACTGGGAAAGCGATAACACAGGGATAACACTGGGATCGCGTGCCCTTTCCATTGTAAAAGCGACGCAGCAGAAGCCACATCCTTCCCCGGAGGATTCATGTTGAGATAACATATGTACTAACCTTGTAAGGTTGTTTGCAAATGGAATTACTGAGGTGACACCAATCTCCTAAGGGAGGGGTTCTCCCAAGGGAAAGACAGGGGCTTCCGTTTAGGAGCAACCTTGAAAAAAAAGCTACATATGGGATCCCCGCAGGGTCACACATAAGGCACCCAGTCTAGACCCAGTTCTCAAGGATTCAGCGTGATATAGGCCTGGCGCCAAACGCTCTGCCACTTAGCCAACAAGAGATGGGCCTGCTTCTACCCGTTGAGGTGAGAACACAAGAGGGAACCGGCTCTACACGTAGGCTATAGAACCTAGCGAACGTTTTGGGTGTTGCTAAGCCTGCAGCTCTACAAATATATGTTAGCGAGGTGCCACGTGCCAGCACCAAGGAGGATGCATAACTTCTTGTTGAAGGAGCTTGAGCCTGAGCGGCCAGGCAATATCATCCACTATCCAGTGGGCCATCCTCTGCTTGGAGACTGCCTTTCCCTTCTGCTAGCCTAGGTAAAAGACAAAGGTCTTACAGGCAGCTGTATTACTGCCGTGTGGTTTGCGTTTGTAAGGTCCGTATAGCTTTCCATTTTGAATCTCTATTTACTATCATTCCTTGTTGTTGTTGTCTTGTTGTCATTACTCATCAACCAGATATCTGATTTTATCCAATTTTGTCTGTCACATTGATCTGACTTCGCTAGCTTTAATCTAAATCACTATCGCTCGCAAAACGCACTAGCCTGTTAATCAGCCATCCGTGTTTGCCGTCTTTTTTTCTTGCGCGGGCTCACGCCTTTTCGAGTCCATCAAACAACTGTGGTGAGTAGGATCAGTCAACAAACATGGTGAGTCATGTCTTCTCCTATTATTGTAACTTGCACTTCATGTCACATGTATAGTATTATCACGACAGAAGGCGAGGAAGCAAGCGCGAGTGAAATCAAACAGCTCTTTATTATAAAATTTTAAGTTCGTAAGACTTGAGTCAGGTGATGATGAGTGGCGCAGGGACCTCGATGGCCAAACACAGAAAGCAGGTGGTGAGTGGTGAAGTGCGCTGATGAAGATGGTGAATCCAGACGAGGAACGAAGAACAATGGAGACATCAAACAGGAACACCAACTCACGACACCAAGGCACGGAACAGGACCGCCAACACAGGATCAGAGGACACAACACATCACGGGGAATACAACAACGATCTGACAGTGGAGAGAAGAAACCAGTGAGTATTTAAGGATGAGTTGATGAGCTTCAGCTGGTGCTGCTACTGACAATCAGCTGTGCTGCTGATCAGTGGTAACGATCCAGTCACGCCCACACACACACACACACACACAACAACAAATGCACGAGACAAGAAGGAAACAATGAATCTGTGAACCGTGACAAGTATAGCCTTCTCTGTCAGCGCCGAGGGCTTTACATGCAATAAATGCAGGGAGATATAAGGCTGACGGAGAGATTTCAGAGACACGCATCCAACTAGAGACATGCATCCAAACTTGAATCGAGGATAGTAAGAATGCAAGGGCTTTAGATACTGCTTTGGATGCGACTAGCTTAGTGAACTCTGTACATTGTTCGGTTCCGGCTATAGTAGAGCCCGTGCAGCAGGGCAACTGGGTCACCGTAAGACGCTGTAGTCAGTCGCGGGACAAAACACTGCTCTTCCGTTCCGATAACAACATTAACCCTCTGAGGTCGAGAAACGCGCCGACGCGTTTTGCTGGATTTGTTTCACATAGCAGCAACATAACCTTAAATTACTCCGTCATTTATGGTTATACAGAAAAAAGAAATATAAAAAAAGAATCTGTGATATTTCTACTTTTGTATGTGTCCACTTACAATCAAATCAAAACATTGTACTTTTGTAAAATAAAGAAAATAAACAGGGTGCGCGTTCTGCCCCTCCGTCGCGGTGAACTTATTTTTCTTGAGCACGTCTATAAACTGAAACAAAACGCAGCGAATACTTCACACATTTATGAGCCATATACCTTTATACACATTTAAGTGTGTACTTATAAATGATCGGATTCAAACTGAAAACAAATACTCTCTGTTTAAGTAATTTGTATAAAACCAACAGGATGTCCAGTATCTCAAACGCTTGCTAATTACTTTTAATTCGACCACGCCCACTCGCGCAAAAGAGATTCACATGCAAATCTCCACATGCAACGCGAACGCCCTCGTTACCTCAAACACAAAACACCAAAACACTTCAAAAGTCTCTGCTTTTCGTCTAGTTTGGAAGACGCGCTGTGAGCTTACATTGGATTTAACTCAGAAGAAGAAGAACGCGATTTGAAGACAAGAAAGATGTAAGGTAACAAATTCTTACTTATTAGTTTATGGTATTGTTACATAAACTTCACATTGCAGTTGAACTGTTGCTAGATATATGGTGAATAATATACTAATTAGATCCGTGTTTACTGTTAAATACTGTTTGTGGATATCTGCTCAAACATAGATATGTATAACCATAATGTTTAATATTTTGGAGCACGATGGCGTTTGAATGTATCATATTTTGGAGCGCGATCGCGTTTGAAAGGAAAAATGCACCAAACATTAGGCTTTATGTTATTACTATTATCTCATTTCATATCATCATAACGAATGGAAACATTTGAAGTAACATAAGATAATCAATATATTTTTCTCTAGCATAGTTGTTCTTGAAATCTTTTGGAAGATTTAATTTATTGTTATTATTATTTTATGCAGCACTGCGTAGACTATGCCTACAAGGCCCAACAAACCTGGTGTTCATTATATATTGTTGGAAACGTGTGTGTGTATTCTGTGAATTTTAAAAAGAAATTTTAACCAGAAAAATCTAAAATCTATTCCCAAAAACGGGCAGCCCTATAATTTTTTTTGATATCAGTATGTTCCCAGTTTTTTTCTTTTTTTTTTCTTTCAGGGACCAGATGCAACTGAGTCCTGCTGACTTCAACATTCACATGAGTCTCTGTACATGAACATGGTAAAGTGAAAATCAAACACCTTGGAAATGAAAGGTATGTACAATGTTTTTAGCAATGGCTCAAAGGTCTCTCTCTTTGGATCATTGTTTTCAATATGCTCTTTTGTCATTTGTTGTGTATCTTTGGATTATGTTGTGTTGTAAATAAATCCAAACAATCTAAAAGACATTCTTTTATTCTCTCTGACCAATCAGCAGTCTGTCGTGTTTTCACGTCACATTTTAGTATCGCCTCAGCTCGCCTCAGCTCGCTTTAGAACCTCGCTGGAGGTGGTACGAAAAAAAGTACCTGGAAGCGGGTACAGGTACAACTTTTACACAGTGGAAAACCAAACAGAGCCGAGTCGAGTTGAGTCGAGGCGAGCCGAGGCGAGCTGGTACTGTGTAGTGGAAAAGCGCCATAAGTGTCTTTTGGGGCAGACCTGACCTGTTGAAAAGAGATGGTATTCATCACTCCTGGGATGGTGTTGCTCTTCTCTCTAGTAATATGGCACATAGTCTTGGAGCTCAAACATGACAATCTGGGGCTCAGGTCAGGAAGCAGACAGACTGGCTAAACCGATCATCTGCTAGCTGTCTCACGTCACTGAGGTCAGATAAATCCCATCACATAGAGCCTCTTTCACCAAGATATCATCATATAGAGACTGTGTCTGTTCCCTGAACTAGGAAATACAAAAAACTCCCAAACCCATTTAAGGGTAAAAATGTTATTAATGTTCAACAAATAAAAAACAAATATAATGCAGATGAACAAACGATAAAGCTCGGGTTGCTGAATATTCAATCCCTTTCTTCAAAAGCACTTATTGTTAATGAAATGATTACAGACCATAACCTAGATGTGCTGTGTTTGACAGAAACTTGGATAATTGGGCAATTACATTACTTTAAATGAGTCCACCCCGCAAGATTACTGCTATAAACACGAGGCTCGTTTAAAAGGGAAAGGGGGAGGTATTGCTGTAATTTATAGAGATATCTTCAGTATTACTCAGAAGTCTAGTTTCAAATATAATTCTTTTTGTAGTGATGGTGCTTTCTGTAACGTTATCTTGCATAAGTGATAAATCCTGTTTGACATTTGTGCTGGATACTGTATAAAGGCCACCAGGGCACCATAAGATTTTATCAAAGAATTTCTGATTTTCTATCAGAGTTAGTACTGGCTGCAGATAAAGTCCTAATTGTTGGTGATTTTAATATCCTTGTAGATAATGAAAAAGACTCATTGGGATTTGCATTTACAGACATTCTAAACTCTATTGGAGTTGGACAACACGTGTCAGGACCTACTCATTGTCGTAATCATACTTTAGAGCTATGTCACATGGAATCAGTGTTGATGTCGTTGAAATTCTGCAGCAGAGCGATGACATCTCAGATCATTATTTAATCTCATGTATACTTAATTTAGCCAAGGTTGCAAAGCCGACTCTGTTATAAATATGGTAGAACTATCACTTCTGCCACTAAAGATTGCTTTATAAATAATCTTCCTGATCATCCCAGATAGCTTAGAAGAACTCGATGTTGCAACAGAAATGATTGACTCTCTCTTTTCCAGCACTTTAGACACAGTTCCGCTTAAAGAAGATTAAAGGAAATAGTCCAACGCCGTGGTACAACGAGCACACTCTGGCCCTAAAGAGAGCAGCCAGAAAAATGGAGCGCAACGGGAAGAAAACTAAATTAGAAGATTTTCGCATTTCGTGGAAAGAGAGCACGATTGCGTACAGAAAGGCCTTAAAAACTGCTAGATCTGCTTATTTTTCAACACTTTTAGAAGAAAACAAACA
>FLSR01000473.1:8577-18662 GCA_900092035.1 Leuciscus waleckii
CTCACACTCTCACACACACTCACACACACTCACACACACTCACACTCACACACACTCACACACACTCACACACACTCACACACACTCACACAAAGTTCTTCCTGTTCAATTAAATGTGACACGTCACAATAAATGGACTCATTAGTTCAGTCAAACACTTTATTTAATATTTTTTATACTTTATTTGATTCAGTATATAATGGAACACACTGACTGGAGGAACACAGTGATGTGAAGAGGGAGTGTCAGCACTCCTCATGTTAATGCTACACGTTTATAATTAATACACAGAACATAAAGACTTTAAATGCATGAAAACAGATGATAAACAGATGATAAACTGATGATACACAATCAAAACAAAGACCTGAACTGGCCATCCGTGACACTGCGAACACAACTCGTGGTATAAAACAAATCTGCAGTGTCTAAAGAACCGGCTTGTTTTATTCCCAAACATTCAGCCGGACACAGACATCCGATGCTCGTATATGATGTGCGTTTGTACATGTAAATCCCAGACGGAGCACCTGATGATGATGATGATGATGATGCTCTCACGATCCGATCATGTCATAGACGTAGATGTGATAGTCATCGTCGAACTTGATGAAGTAAACGGAGGGTTTGGCCTGAACCTGCTGGATGATCGTTCCCATTCTCTGCGTTCCCTCTTTGTTCTGACACTCCACCTGCTTCCCGACCAGCGATTCGCTGACTTCTCCCGGCTCCCGGGTCTCAACCGGATCCTCTGGCGGAGGGAAACACGGAGCAAAGCTTTAATAACCAGCCGAATCATTCATAAACACCCAGTTTCATGACTTATATTTGATGTTTTTTTTACAAGCTTGTTACAGTAACTGATACAGTTCTTCTTTATGTTATTCTGGATTATTACACAGCTCTGTGGAATGCTTGATTCTGATTGGTCAATCGCGTCATCCAGCGATATATTATTCCCAGATGATAACCTCTGAAAACAGTGATGGGTTGGGGTCAAAATTCCTTGTATCTTCTTTATATATCTTCAACGAATGATTCATGATATACTCTTGATCATATGTTGGCTGTGAGTGTTTAACAGATCTTTTTAGGGACGTTCGGATCTCAGTATCTAGGCCGTGACATGTACGGGGTCTTGGGAAAACCGGATCTCCTGAGTGAGAGAAACACATCCCGAGAGGGTTTGGGAGGAGGCCCTCAGCATGTGATATTCATCAATCTGTTTTTCTAGGGTTCTCTGACAGCAACTGTCACAGGGTTCATTGAAGTCTATAGTTTAAGGGACCGTTTCTCAGTTAAAGCTTTACTTTACTGCGTTATATTAAGTGTCCTCTCCGTGAGAGAAAGAAGGCATTATCTTGATGTTTTGAGACGACTCTCCTGTTTATATACGCTGGATTATCCAGAGTTCTCACTAGAGCACAATCTGAATCTGCTCAGCGAGTCTCTCTGGCGTTGAGTAATGATGCTCATTAACTATGCCCTTGTAGCCGAGCTGCACCAATCACATCGATGTATCTGGTATAGGCGGGCCAGAGGCGGGCTAAACAGATGACGACAGCGCAGTCACGACAGTGATTGGTCGTAGTGTTATTCAATTGCGTGCAGTGAGATTTTCGAATGCCTGCTTGGTGCCGGCCCTTGGACAAGGGAATGATTTCCTTGGACAAATGTGACTCAAGTTAAACAAAAAACCTTGTAAAAACACCTTAGAATATGTTGAGTGATTTTCCGTGCAGCTTATGAAAATTAATGTGCTGCCAGTGGTAATGATGAAGATTATGATTCGGTTATTGTGAATGAATCCGCCACAGTCGGACTGTAAAAGAAAACAGAGAACTGCTTATCAGCGGCTCTGTTCACATCCCTGATTGGGACACACTTCTTCAAGGGTTCAGGAAGTCGGAGCCGTTTGAAAGCTCAATGACCAGGTGTGTGTGCTGTGGTCGAGGCTGACACACGAACCCACCAGATGACAGAGTGTGTGTGTGTGTTAACTGAGGTCAGCAGGGTCGTGTAGCCCGTACCTGTACATGTCCACTCAGGAGGTGCTTAATGTACTAAAGTGACAGAAATCTCTGGTGTTGATGTGGGTTTGAAAGGAGATCATTGTTTAATATGATGATATTAAAGTTTTTGTCTGAGAAAGAATAAGGTCAAAGGATTGAAGTCTAAGGGAATCCTTTTCAAGGAAAAATCTATAATAATGATTTTTACAAGTTTATTTGAAAACGAAAGTCATTTCAGGCAAAGATGTCTTAAGTTGGGCTAGAGTTATAAGATGTAAGATAAAGTGTGATGTTACAGGTTTATGAGAGTGCAGTGAGTCCTGAGTCAGCTAAACACTGCTATCTGAGCCTGTGTCATGAGTGATAATGAGCTCTTTATAGTAAAGCACAGGGTTTCAGCTGAAAACCATAGACACGGAGATGATAAAAGAAATCATGCTTCAGGCAGTTCAGATCTTATACATTTAGAGGGCAATTTGTATTTAAATGTTTTAAAAGTAAAACTGAATGACTTTAAAGAAGTCTTTAAAATAATAATGCAGACCTTAAAAGATAAAAGTGACTTTTTTGACTAGTTTATTTTGGGACCAGTGACTATATAATATAATCTGTATAAACTGTATAATTCTGAGTCTCCACAGGGCCGACGGCTCCGGCTACAGACGCAGATGTACACTGAATGGACGGTTGTGATATCTAAATTCACTGAGGATAATCTCAGCAGTGCTAGGGTGCTGTTTTTAAGATGTTTACTGGATTTAAGTGATTAAATACTGCTGTTATTAACCTGTCTCCCTGTGTTAATGTGTCTTCCCTAAGCTTGAGAAAACAACTGATTCTGTTGAAGAAAACGGTCAAAGATTTCGTAATGGGAGAGCGGTTACCAGTGTGTGCACGAGGGGATTTCTCAACGACGGGTTAGATCCTCTTTGGCCAAACAAGGGTAACCTAAGGCAGGGGGTCATTTGTTCAATTTCAGGAATTTGTTTTATAAAAAAAAGAAAAAAAAAAGGTATAAGATGTTATACAGTTAAAATGGCACATGCTATTTGACTGTAAAGATATGGATGAATTCAGTAGAGGCTTTAAGTGCTTAGATGGATCATTATGGGTCTTAATTAGTTTAGTTGTTTATGTTTTAGTTAGACAACCATTGTGTTGTGAACCTGAAGGGTCTATAAAGGTTCAATGACAAATATATTTATTACAGTCACTTGTCGCCACCTACTGGTGTAACGATGTAATCAATACTATCGTTATTTGAAGCATCAAATTACTTTCAAATTTTGATCGCTAGCGTCGACATCAGTGTTTATATCTGAACTATAACCTTTTATCCCAGTACGTCTGTAATAATCTGAACTATTGTAACAAGGCGCGTTTCCATTACAGATTTGCGCAAAACTTTTGCGATTTTTTCTAAATGTTGACAAAAAACTATTGCGAAATGACGGCGTTTCCATAAACCGATGTCACCGATGTTATGCGACTAAAACTTCATTTTTTCCTCTTGCGATAATTAAAATCATTCCAAAAACCTTGGCACCGGATGTTGGTAGGTTTATGTACTATATCTCAGCCACTGCACTGGCCATTATTATTAATGGAAGGAGATGTATGTGTGTTTTCAAAGCATTAATGGTAAGGAACGACCCTTATTATACTTGTGAGCGGCTCATATGAGGAGTTTCTGGGTGTTTCTCCCTCAGTTCTGCTTCCAGGTCTTGATTGTGGCATTTATTTGAGGTTTAGAATCCAGTATTCCTGTAATTATTTTGTCTTTTATGAATTTAATAAAGACCTCTGTCTCATATTCTGTCCAAACACACCGCATCATCTACATCAGCTGACCTGTAAATGCACAAAAACTGTTTCCATTGCAGTTTTGCAAAATATTTATTTTTCGAATTGCCGAAAACCTCCTCATGCGAGCGGGAAAACTGTTTTACGATAAATGCGAGTTTTTGTAAAATTGACATGTTTCCATTGGGCGTATTTTCAATTCGCAATTTCCATTTGCGCAATTTGAAGGGCTACTGTTACAGTGTAATTATATATTTAAGTACTGAGTAATATTAATTAACAACATGTACTTACTATAGGGTTAGGCTTTGGTTGAGGGTTAGTTGCATGTAATTATGCGTAATTTACTGTTATTACTATGGTAAGTACATGTAACATATGTAACAAGGACACTAAAATAAAGTGTTACCGAAGTTTTCAACAGGGGTGTAACGATCCCCTCATGTCACGATACGATACATATCACGATCTGAACTCACAATACGATATTATTGCGATACTCGAGACACATGATAAAAGGTTAATATAAAATGAACTGTTGATTAAAATGCTAAATTTTATATTACATTGTGTGTGTAAATGAATAGTCTTGGACTTGGAAACCCAAAGCACAGACAATAGAGACGCCAGAATAACAATATTCATGATTCTGAAGCTGAAAACACAGGATTATTGTAGATGAATATACTTGCTCTCTTTCACTGACTAGATATATTTATAATAATGTCGGACACTTTTTACTGGTAACATCAGACATTCGGCATTATCAGGACACACTAATATTCCCACATTGCATTATTATACATTATATTCAACATTATATATAGTAGTTTAATGTAGAAATCAGCATTTTTTAAATAATTTTTTTACGAATCTTTTGAATGAATGATTCAATGACAAATATATTTATTACAGTCACTTGTCGCCACCTACTGGTGTAACGATGTAATCAATACTATCGTTATTTGAAGCATCACATTACTTTCAAATTTTGATCGCTAGCGTCGACATCAGTGTTTTATCGAACTATAACCTTTTATCCCAGTTCGTCTGTAATAATCTGAGCTATTGTAACACAAGGCGCGTTTCCATTACAGATTTGCACAAAACTTTAGCGATTTTTTGTAAATGTCGACAAAAAACTATTGCGAAATGACGGCGTTGTTGTGCGACTAAAACTTTATTTTTTCCTCTTGCGATAATTAAAATCATTCCAAAAACCATGGCACCGGATGTTGGTAGGATTATGTACTATATCCCAGCCACTGCACTGGCCATTATTATTAATTGAAGGAGACATATGTGTGTTTTCCAAGCGTTTCCATGGTGAGGAACGACCCTTATTATACTCGAGAGCGGCTCATATGAGGAGTTTCTGGGTGTTTCTCCCTCAGATCTGCTTCCAGGTCTTGATTGTGGCATTTATTTGAGGTTTAGAATCCAGTATTCCTGTAATTATTTTGTCTTTTATGAATGTAATAAAGAGCTCTGTCTCGTCTTCTGTCCAATCACACCGCCTCATCTACGTCAGGTGACCTGGAAATGCACAAAAACTGTTTCCATTGCAGTTTTGTGAAATATTTCTTTTTCGAATTGCCTGAAAAACCTCCTCATGCGAGCGGGAAAACTGTTTTGCGATAAATGCGAGTTTTTGTGAAATTGACGTGTTTCCATTGGGCGTTTTTTCAATTCGCAATTTCAATTTGCGCAATTTGAAGGGTAATGGAAATGCAGCTTCTGTTACAGAGTAATTATATATTTAAGTATTGAATAATATTAATTAACAACATGTACTTACTATATAGGGTTAGGCTTTGGTTGAGGGTTAATCGCATGTAATTATGCGTAATTTACTGTTATTACTATGGTAAGTACTTGTAACATATGTAACAAGCACACTGTAAAATAAAGTGTTACCGAAGTTTTCCACAGGGGTGTAACGATACTCTCATGTCACGATACTGAACTCACGATGCATTATTATTGCGATACTCGAGACATATGATAAACGGTTAATTAAAAATTGATTGTTGATTAAAAAGCTAATTTTATATTACATTATGTGTGTAAATGAATAGTCTTGGACTTGGAAACCCAAAGCACAGACAATAGAGACGCCAGAATAACAATATTCATGATTCTGAAGATGAAAACACAGGATTATTGTAGATGAATATACTTGCTCTCTTTCACTGACTAGATATATTTATAATAATGTCGGACACTTTTTACTGGTAACATCAGACATTCGGCATTATCAGGACACACAAATATTCCCCCATTGCATTATTATACATTATATTCAACATCAACATTATATATAGTAATTTAATGTAGAACTGACACTAAAACTCTGAAAACTTGCATTTTTCTCACACAGTAATTCTTATTTTGGGTGAGCTATACTATCCATGATACATTTTTGTAAATATATTGTGCGATATATTGTGACACCCCTACAATATAGTGTTGTTGTTTTCTCATTTTTTGTAACGCATATTCATAGAACCGCGAATACTAAATGAGGCGAGGGTGTCGAGTTACATTCAAGATATTTTAAGACGTGAATAATTTTTTTTTCAATTTGTCATTCTGGTGACCAAAGATGAGATTTAAGGGATAGAATGACTGACTACAGGGAGACTTTTGGCTAATATTATGACGCTTTAAGCTTTTTAATCACATTTTGGGTTGTGATCCGTTCTGCAGAATTCTGCTTTCATTAAACACGGCGCAGAACTCATTTCTCTGTAAATTGAGAATTACTCTTAAATTATATGGTGACACTTCGATACAGTCACACACAACAATTCTTACATAAATTATTATATAAATGTTATTTCGTAAATTTTCACATTAAACAGTTTACACAAGAATGGTTTTACAAACAATTAACAGAAATCACTCACACTGCAAAAGATGCTTTTCTTACTCCGTGTTTTTGTCTTGTTCCCAGTCCAAACATCCACACACAAAAAAGCTTAAATCAAGATGCATTTACTAAAGTAGTAAAATACCATAAGATATTATGTCTGGTTTTGTAATAAAATTTAAATAATCTTGTTTCTGTTTGAATTAAGATTATTTTTCTGACCCCATTGGCAGATCATTTTTCTTGTTTTAAGGAAAAACTCAATTAATTTTGATCATTTTCCCCCATAAAACAAGACATATTATCTTATAGCATTTTACTCGTCTAGTAAATGCATCGTGATTTAAGAATTTTTGGATATTTTGACTGGAAACAACACAAAAATACTGAGTAAGAAAATAAGAGTAAGAAATATTGTCACATAAAAAACGTTCGAGTGGCGCAGAAGTGAAGCGCATAATAGTGGTTTTACGAAAAATGAACAAAAATTAATTACACTGCAAAAAATGCTGTTCTTACTCAGTATTTCTGTGTTATCTACATATTCTTAAATCAAGATGCATTTACTAGATGAGTAAAATGCCATAAGATATTATGTCTTGTTTTCTGGGGAAATAAATCAAAATGAAGTGAGTTTTTGCTTAAAACAAGAAAAATAATCTGCCAATGGAGTCAGAAAAATAATCTCGTTTCCATTTGAATTAAGTTTATTTTTCCGACCCCTTTGGCAGATAATTTAGCTGGTTTTAAGCAAAAACTCACTTCAAACAAAAGACATATCTAAAAAAGCATTTCTCTAGTAAATGCATCTTGAACATTCTAGCGTGAAAGAATAGAACAGAAGTGAACAGAAGTGAGGCGCACACCTTCTTCATGAGGAAGTCGTTCATGCTGCGGTAATCCGTGGTGCTGGTGAGAATGTGCAGCGAGTCGTTCTGCCAAGCGGACGCTTCCAGAGACACACTGCTGATCTTCACACTGCGTCTCCTCTTCATCGACATCATCCCCATCATCGGCTCGCGGTTCTCCTTGCTGTCTCGCCCACGCTCAGATAGACCAGCATGCACTGGGCTCCCAGGAGGAGAGTCTGGGAGAGAGAGAGAGCGTATCAGAAAAAGGCACATGATAAACACAGTCCCGAAGTTTCAACTACACCGCAAAAAAATGCTTTTCTTACTTAGAATTTTGGTGTCTTGTTTCCAGTCCAAATAAATAAAAATTCTTAAATCAAGATGCATTTACTAAAGTAGTAAAATGCCATAAGATATTATGTCTTGTTCTCTGGGGAAATAAATCAAAATTAAGTGAGTTGTTGCTTAAAAAACACAAAATTATCTGCCAATATAGTTGGTTGCCATTGAAGTCCATTCTGTGTAGAAAAATCCTGGAATGTTTTCCTCAAAAACCTTCATTTCTTTTTGACTGAAGAAAGAAAGACATGGATATCTTGGATGACATCGGGTGAGTAAATTATCAGCAAAAAAAAATGTTTTTAAAGTGAACTAATCCTTTAAATCACGATGCATTTACAAGAGAAGTAAAATGACATGAGAAATTCTATCTTGTTTTCTGATAAAATTAAGTGAGTTTTTGCTTAAAACAAGCAAAATTATCTGAATAAGGTAAGAAAACAATTCTTGATTCAAATGGAAAACGACCCCATTGGCAGATAATTTTGCTTGTTTTAAGCAAAAACTCACTTAATTTAGATTTCCCCCCCAGAAAACAAGACATAGAGTTTGTAGATATTTGGACTTGAATCAAGACAAGAATACTAAGTAAAAAAGCTTTTTTTGCAGTGTAGTCTCTCCCTGTGAAGACCTCCTTCCCTTCACTTGTGATTCCAGTTCGCATGAATACGCCGAAACGACAATAAATTCTGTATTATGAATTTTTAATGCCAGACGAGTAATTTGGTGAGGTCAATGTGTAAAGAAAGACTACACGCCTGCACACACACACACACACACTCAAACGCGCACCCGTAATACGCATGTGCATGCCGTCAGCGCCTTCACAGATTCACGTTTTTGAGGTTTACACGGAGATGATCACGCTTTACAAAATGTTTCAAATCTTGCACCTTGGAACCGGTTTCAAGGTTTACGTTCTCGATCACTAAACCCTGGTATAAATGAAGGTGACTTGACGAATCAGGTTCAGCATTAGTGTAAAACACACACCGTTCCTCGTGTCGTTGAGCTCGGAGTCGGCTGAGCGCCCCCTGCTGGACATCTTCTTATCCGCATGTTTGCTCTTGCTCCAGAAGCGCATTTTGCCTCTGACCCTACAGAGAACATTGTTTGGATTAAATATCACAGTTTAATGCACTAACAGAAACATGAATTCATGAAAATAAACCGTTAATTGAAATTATTTACGGTAACACTTTATTTTGATGGTCCCTTTCAAACATTATGTTGACTATGAGTAACTTTGCAACTACATGTCACGTAACTCTCATTAGAGTATTAGTATTGTCTGCTTGATATCTGCTAACTCTTTATTGTGATGCTCCACAACAGACATTTTACTGACTATATGTAACTTTGCAACTACGTCAACTTATTCTAACCCTAACCCTACCAGTCTACTAATACTCTACTAACACTCTATGAGAGTAAGCGGACATGTAGGGTCAACGTTACTTAGACAACAGAATGTCTTAATGGGACCATCAAAATAAAGTGAATTATTTCAGTTAATTCTGATTTCATGTCGACTAGTGGCATAGGGATGAACTTAGTCAGCTATTTTTTACTTTAGTCTTATTTAGTTGTATTTTGCAACCTCAGTGTATCATTTTAATAGAAAATCTCTGATTGGGGGATTTAAGCTCTTGACATCTGGCAACCCCAGTCTACAAGATTTTGTATGCTCTTTTTTTATTTGAAGAAAACTAGAGCTCCACTCACTTATGCAACCTTACATGTATGTAAACAGTAGAGAAGCAAAACGCATGTGTACAGTATCAGTATATTGAATCTGTGCATTATGTCTTAAAGTGACAGAAAATATTCCTGCTGCTGTGTTTTTAAAAAGTCCCCCTGTGGTGAAAATCCAGCTTTTAATGTTGTTTATACGTCTATGTGGTGTTTTTAATATGCTTTAACTCAAACCATGTGTAAATTCATAAGTCGACACCATTGCTGAGTATTTCCTCCTTAAAACTGCAGTGAACCAAAGACAGTCTCAAACAAACGCTTTGAAATCGCTGGTGTTTCTGACGTCACAAACTACCTTGTAACCAATCAGATAAACGTGTGATCGTCAACCAGTGGATCTCTGAGCTGAATGAGTGAGTGGAGGCGGGGCTCATTTGCATATTCAGAGAACCGCGCATACTAAATGAGGCAAGGGTGTCGAGTTACATTCAAGATATTTTAAGGCATGAAGAC
>FLSR01000474.1:6494-18143 GCA_900092035.1 Leuciscus waleckii
TATCTGACATGTAGTTGCAAAGTTACTTATAGTTAGTAGAATATCTAAAGTGGACCATTGAAATAAAGTGTAACCAAAAAGTCATTGTGTATGTAATTTAGTTTCTATTGTTTCTTCATAAATTAGACTCATTATTCAAATTGTGCATTATTTTCAAAACTCCTGTTGCAAATAAAGGTGCCGTTATTAAACCCAAATCAGAAACAGAATTTCCTTTAAACGCGATCTTTCTTTACATTTTCCATTGATCATATCAGCAGTTATTCTTCAATGATGGAGAACTGGGAACGCTTCCGGGCGTATTAGAGCTTCAGGTTTTCCTGCATTACAGTGATGCAGTGAGATTGTAAAGTCGAAGTGAAGTGAGTCAGATTGCAGTGAAGTGTGTTATCCGGTGCAGTAGAGCTGGATACATTAACAATAATTACTTTACTTTTGTCTAAAACAGATATCATGATTCTGAATAGACAATTACACAAAATAACATGATTGCTGCAAGGCAAGTTTATTTATATAGCACATGTCATACACTATGGCAATTCAAAGTGCTTTACATAGAAAGGAATAAAAATAATCACAAAATAAAAGCAAGGAAGATTAAAACAGTTATAAACGGAATTAAAAGAGATAAATGATACAGTTATAAAAATTAATTAGAGTAAAATGAATTAAAGTAGTAGAAAGATGATACATATAATAAAATTCTCATATATATCTTATTTTGCATCTTTCAATTTCCCCAGTTAAGTGGTTTATGTTTCTCTCTTACCCAATTCTCAGTGACATTTGAGTTCAGTTTAGAATCAAAGGGAGAATACAGTCAGTCAGTCAGTCGGACGGACGGACGGACGTACAGTGGTACAAGTTATGTATATATATATTCTCTTATAAAGGGAATCAAAAGAGATAAACTGGCAAAACACCGGTGTATCATATGTTGTACAGCTGCTTATTATACTGTGAGATTATCCCATGTGGATTGTACTGTGTCTGTGGTGATCTTTCACGCGCCTAAAACAATCTATTTGAAGTCTCCAATAGACCCGATTTTTCCCTAAAACCGGACAGGAGGAGCTCTAGGACTGACCTCGGATTCACTGCCCCATCAGTCCAAAACCCATTTGTTCGGAAGCTCTAGGATCCAGTCCGCACCCCACAGAACCTCCAGTTTAATTTACACATCAAACTCACTACTCCACCACAGACCCGGGTCATCTGCAGTCGGTTAAACACTTTTTTATTTATTTGAATTAATTATATATAAAAAATAAAAAAAATCTATTTGTATGAATGATTCAATGAATCACTTCAACTTCACTTGATTCATTACTGGGTGAATCAGCACTTTTTCAAAACATTAAATCTCTGAAGTGAATGATTCAATGACACATACATTTTTTAACAGTCACTTGCCGCCACCTACTGGTGTAACGATGTGATTGATACAATCTTTATTTTAAGCGCCATGTTACTTTCAAAAGATGATTCACTCTATTTTGATTGCTACCATAGACATCAGTGTTTATATCTGAACTATAATCTTTTATCTCAGTGATTCTGTGAATTATTGTAAGACAAATATGATACTGTGTGGTTGAAAAGACCTGTGCATGACAACTGCTCTCTCTGGATCAGAATGCAGACCTGAATATTCGCTGTTATCCTACTTGTCAAAGGTTTAATAGAATCATTGTCATTTAGGAATAAGGTCGCGTGGATGTTTGAATCTGGATCGCAATCTTTTAACTATTAATTGTGCAGCTCTATGCAACCGACAACTAACTCACAAGTCCTGAAATTGTGCAGATTTTGTGACTGATTTAGCTCATGCATTTAGTGAATTAGGTGCTAAAACAACACACAAATCAGAGCACACTGTTAGTCTCAGGAGAGAGAGAGTGAAAGACAGGCTAAAGAAAGAGAGCTTTGCTTCAGAGAGTAGAGCTGGCATACACGAGTGAAGTGTAACAGGATTTCATGAAGGAGAGAGAGAAAACGAGAGACACGAGGAGGGTGCAGGTGCTTCATCATTCAAATGACAAGTGCACAGCGAGTGTGTGTATGTGTGTGTTGGAGAAACATGTCCGGCGGTCACCTCACCGCTGTCTGGCCGAGACCCATATTCCCCCCAGCATTGGAGACCGTCCAGACTTCATCTCTGAACACGATCCATTCCCACTGTCTGGCTCCTGCGACGACCAGTAGAAGTGTAGAAGTGGACGAGAACTAAAGCCATTCTGTCCTTCTAACCTGTGACTTTCATTTAGTTTAGAGGTAATCAGCCACGTTCATCCTCACGAACGCTTCTCCAGCCCTCATCCGTGTCACTGTAGGAACATTAGCCATCTGGATGTGGCTGACACTATAAATCCCTCAAATCCAAAACTCAGTGTCGATGAGAGTTGGTTGATTCTGACATTGCGCACATTAAGGGCATGTTTACACAACGACGATGTCCTAAAAACAGAAACGTATTTCCTTTGCTTTTTTCGAGTTTAGACCACGACATCCATGAAAACAACTAAAAACACAGTATTATGCATGCCAGGCCAGTAGATGGCGATGTCACTTTGTAAATAAGTGTAAATCACCGTTTTCACAAGTTCACGTTTTTGTTGTTTACATGGAGAAGATAATGGTATAGTTTTCAAAAATGTACACTTTGAAACCCGATTTCAAAAGTTAGCATTTTCAGGCCACCAAAACACCGTTGTCGTGTAAATGAACGTGTAAGTTTTCCGTTTTTAGTTGAAAACAGTGTCGTGTGAACAGCCGCTTAAGAGCAAGATGCAGCAGCTTGTCTCCATTATAACCAATGCAATCGCAGTGTGTCGAATGGGAGTTAAATAATGGCGCTAGTACAAGTAAATTGACTACCGCAAATCTTAGTAAATTATGTTTATGATTTATTTAAAACCCCTCCTCTTATAACTTTTGCGTCTGAAAGGGAAACTCTTACAAATGCATATGCAATAAGTTCAGCCATAAAACTAAATGTCTTTTTGTCACTAATTTCTCACTGCATCTTTACAGTTAAATCCTGACAGGTTTTTTAATATACCAAAAGAGGGTTTGCGCTGGTGCAAGCTGTTAGTAAATCTGGCCCCTATGTTACATATTAATGTATGCATTAAAATGTCACTGAATTCAAATAATGAAAAAAATCTAGATATTTTCCCAAATTAATTAGACATAAACAATAGAAAATAATAGATGCACATATATGCACCCAATAGATTAATTATCCTTGAACTTAAGTTCAAGTAATTATATAAAACCCACCTGTCAGTACTTTATACAAGTTCAGTCAAATTTAGGGTAATTCACTTTATTTTGATGGTCCGCCAACATACATTCTACTGACTATAAGTAACTTTACAACTTATTCTACTAACCTAACAGCCTACTAATACTCTAATGACAGTTAGTTGACATGCAGTTGCAAATGAATGAGAGTTAGTTGAGTTAGTTCTTTGTATAACGCTTTCACAATGCGTAGAAAGTCATGCCATTACCTCTACATGCCACTTTACCAGAGAGCAGGTTTTAGGGCTGTATACAGTATAACGGTTATACTCGGGTTCACGCCTGAGCATTCAAAGACAATAAAGAGATTTAAATGTCGGTCAGTTTTGTCCCATTAAGAGATTTGAAAGTTTGTCAGTATTTTTCTGAGCGAGGGTGTACAATACTAGAACCAGTGAAGATATGACCAGCTGTTGTAAAGTACCCCAGTAATCAATCATTTTACCCCTTAAAACTCGTCTTTGATCACCAAAATGACATATTTAAGCGTTTTGTCCTTGAAAAAAATGGCTTCATGCCTTAAAATATCTTGAATGTAACTCGACACACTTGCCTCATTTAGTATGCGCGGTTCTATGCATATGCAAATGTGCCCCGCCTCCACTCCCTCACTCAGTCAGAGATCCCTGGTTGACGATCACACGTTGATCTGATTGGTTACAAGGTAGTTTGTGACGTCAGAAACACCAACGATTTCAAAGCGTGTGTTTGAGACTGTCTTTGGTTCACTGCAGTTTTAAGGAGGAAATACTCAGCAATGGTGTCGACTTATGAATTTACACATGGTTTGACTTAAAGCATATTAAAAACACCACATAGACACATAAACAACATTAAAAATCAGATTTTCACCACAGGGGGACTTTAAGCGAAAAACAGCCGGTTGTCAAAGAGTTTACATTTTCCAGATTTCATTAACAGACACTTAAGCGACAATGTTGAGAAATGATACAGCTTTAATATCTGATTTCAGGTTGACAATACTACTTTACATGCCTGTGATTATAGAGCAATACACACGTGACCATTAGGAAGCATTGAGACATTTTTCTAGCATGTCTGGGATGAGGTTTGTGAAAATGGGGCCTGAATATAAAGAATATCCAGTATGTCTTCAAGCACATTGTCATTGAAAGTTGAGAAGATGTGGGACAGCAGTCAGTAGGAAAGGCCTAAAGCGTCTCGTATGACAAAGATAGGAGGAACTGTCCAACAGCAGAACATACACTTCATGAATCTTGCTGGGAAAGGGAAGCATGAAGGGACCCTTTGCTGAAAGATCTCATATCGCATCTAGTCTGCCCAAGGCGCGCGAGACTCGCCAATTTGTAAGAAGAGTCTGTGGCTGGATGAGACCAAAATTGAACTTCAAGCCTCAGTGCTATAAGTGCTTTGTTTAGTGCAAAACTAACACATTGTGATGGCAGCGTCGTCTCTGTGACTGAAACACACAAAGATAGATGGATTGTCATTTGAAATCTTACAAAAATATTCACTTAAATACACAGTAATTCTGTGCAAAGCAATAAAATCTTTTTGAAAGCTCTGTAAACTCCGCAGCTTCAGTAGAACCCTTTAGAGTCGCTTTTGGTTAGAAACTAAGGGGAGCTTCAATCTATTTTCATCACGAATAAATGTTGTTGCTTGTAAAGAGAGGGAAACCACTCTGCAGGATGTTAATAGAAAAGTTTCAGATGTCTTGCCCTGGGCTATCAGTGACAAAAGTTTTAGCAAATTAAGAAATACAGCTTGATTATGTCTCGCTAATGCTAAAATGCCACAATGCTAGAGGAGTTTGCCAATGCGTTGCAACAGCGCCGTCCTCTTTTGCAGCAGAAGTAAATAGGGATTTTCAAAACGTCTTCATTTAGGAGTCATGAACCAAACCATCCAGAGACGAGGTGAATCACAACTTTACAAGCTTTAATTTGAAGCTAAAAAGTAACAACAACACAAGCAGGCTTTAATGAAGGGAGAACTACAATGACATGAAGTATTTCAAATGACATAATAAAAATGAAATAAAGACTATAAATATAAAACGATTGATTTAATGATGTTGATTATGTATATAGAAAACATATTTTATGTTTAATGCCAAATATGCATATTATGCACTCGATTATTCGCAGTGCTTCATTCTCTGATTCATGAAGATGTCTTTTCGAAATCAAAATGCAATTTTCACCAGGAATTCTGCTATCAAAAAAAAAATGTAAAAATGATAAAAATGTAAAGAACAAGATGAAATAATGTGGTCTGATAGCTTCAACTGAAGCATATACCACTGATTAACATCCTCGTAGCTCACAGTACGTCTGTCTTTAACGGTTTATAATTTGTTGTTACAAATCAATCCCCTATTGAGAAAATGAATGGGATTTTTGACCCATCAAATTGACCCACCTTTCCCTTCTTTAACCTTGGCAAAATAATTGTATTATACTTTGTATTGTCATTGAGAGTTCACAGTTTTTATTTAATTTCTCATTTTCAGCAACAAGTGTCACAAACTTATAAGTCATACCTTAAAGCACATAACAATCAGTATTTGTTCATTTCATATTGTCCTTTTTTAAAGTTCTTAAGGAAACAATCCATTGTATCATCCTTCAATCCATTTTTTTATATTCTCGGAACGTTCTGAAACAAGTAGTACATTCGAAAAATTTAGATGAAACGTCCAACTAAAATATTTCAGAAAAAAATATATAAATAAAATGTTTGTGTTAACATATTGAGAACACTATTACCAGAAAACTTTGAACAAACATTAAATTAATGTTACTGGAAGAACGTTTGTTCATAACCTTGACTGAACCTTGCCAGAACGTTCCCTGTTAGCTGGAGTAGAGCTTGTTTGTCAATGTTGGAAGAAGGCTAAACCCACAAAAATCATGTGTGAGCTACAAGATAATGAAATATGCCTGAAGGGAGACAATCTAACAAACTCTGTTGTACAGAAAGAAGCAAACTAATGATTTTATGCATTGTTTGTGTCCTTTTGCACTCACGTCATTGAAATGTATTTGGTTTATGTGGGCTTATGTGTTTGCAAACAGCAACTGGTAATATTCGAAGGAGCTGAGCAGCTGAATTATGTCAAAGTGTGTGTGTGTGTGTGTGTGTGTGTGTGTACCTACTTAAGGGAGAATCCTGGGGAAAAAAAAGTGTTGCTCTTCAGCTCCGCGAACATCTCTCTTGCAATAGTTTATATGAGCAGTTACAATCAGGGTTTCTTGCTTTTCACAGTGTTGAAACTGCACTTGTAAAGATTTCAAATGATCTATTACTAGCGGCTGATGCTGGTCTTTTATCAGTACTTATACTTCTTGACCTTAGTGCAGCATTTGACACCATTTCACATCCCATACTTTTGAGCAGGCTGGAATCTATTGGAATTACTGGTATGGCTTTAAGCTGGTTTCATTCTTATCTCACAGATCGCATTCAATTTGTACAACTTAAACAGTTTTAATCAAAACCCACTTTTGTTGTCACTGGTGTTCCCCAGGGTTCTGTTTTAGGACCTCTTCTGTTTATTATTTATCTTATACCTATTGGCAGTATTTTTAGGAAATATGATATCCATTTTCATTGTTATGCCGACGACACCCAACTTTCTGGTTTCTAAACCTTCTTCAAAGTTTCCCTCTTCTGCTCTTGGTGAGTGCTTAAAGAATAAAAAAATTGTTTTCAAGTAATTTTCAAAAAATTTAACAACAGTAAAACAGAAATTCTTCTTGTTGGTTCAAAAAACACAACAAGTAAGTCGAATATTTCTTCCATGGAAATAGATAACTGTTCTGTTCCTCTATCGAATCAGGTCAAAAGTTTGGGTGTCATTCTTGACAGAACTCTGTCTTTTGAATCTCACATTAATAGAGTTACCCATTCTGCATTCTTCCATATTCGCAATATAAATCGTCTGCGTCCTGTCCTTTCACTCAAGAGTACTGCTACGCTTGTGCATGCTCTTGTAACATCAAGAATCGACTATTGTAATTCTTTGTTTTATGGGCTTCCTTCCAAATCTCTTCAAAAATTACAGTTAAGTACAAAATGCTGCAGCTCGAGTCATTACCAAAACTTCCACTTTTGAACACATTTCCCCTGTTTTACAGAAGTTGCATTGGCTACCAGTCAAATTCCGTGTAAATTTAACATTTTTACTTTTAACTTACAAAGTACTTAACAATTTGGCTCCTTCATATCTTCAAGATCTTCTTCATATACACACTCCTTCCCGCACTCTAAGATCTGCTTCTGCACTTACACTTGTTCTGCCACGCACTCTGACAACTTCTATGGGGTCACGAGCTTTTGGCTATGATGCTCCCCATTTATGGAACCCTCTTCCTGTAGAAGTTCGCAACAGTTCTAGTCTCTCAATTTTAAAATCTCGTCTTAAAACGTATCTGTTTAGGCAGGCTTTTATGTGATTTAATGTTTGTTGCTGTACTGGTTTGATTGTTTAATGTCTTTTTTATGAATTTTGTAAGGTGTCCTTGAGTGCCATGAAAGGCGCCTTTAAATAAAATTTACTATTATTATTATTATTATTATTACTTAACTATATTTTGGGGACAAATTTGTACCCAGAAATGACCAAAACCTGACAAAATCTCCCAAAACCTCCCTTTAGAGACGTCTTCATGTGTAAATCTGATGTAGGGTTGTAAACTCAACACTTTTGTTTTGCCCCCATTCATGACTGAACTCAAAGATCTAAGACTTTTTCTGTGTACACAAAAGGCATATTAGGATGCTCTGGATCGGCGTATCTGACAGCGTGTTCCAGGTCCTGCCATTTTTGCACATTTTAGAGTGGCCTTTTATGTGGACAGCCTAAGGCACACCTGTGCAATAATCATGCTGTCTAATCAGCATCTTGATATGCCACACCTGTGAGGTGGATGGATTATCTCGGCAAAGGAGAAGTGCTCACTAACACAGATTTAGACAGATTTATGAACAGTTTTTGATATAGGCCTTTTGTGTACATAGAAAAAGTCTTGGATCTTTGAGTTCAGCTCATGAAAAATGGGAGCAAAAACAAAAGTGTTGCATTTATAATTTTGTTCAGTGTAGTTTGTACAGTATAAAAACCATTACGTCTGTGGCATGTCCCTATTTAGAAAGCTAAGTAAATGTGTGTGTATGTGTGTTCTGTCATAATGTACCTCGTCCATTAATAAATCCGATGTAGCCGCTCTCTCCACTGTCATGGAGTTGTAAAAAACGAGGACTGTTTGGAAACACATGAATATTGTGTGAGCACTTTGGTGATGGCTGACCCATTCAGAATAGAAATGCCTGGCATATGGTCACGGTGGGCAAATTATGGGCTCTGAGAGTGAGGAATTACATGATTCAAAAAGATATGACAGGAAAAAGGGAAGAACTGTTGTCGGTGTGAGAGTGCGTGTCATGTTGAATAGGCCATTGAGTACGGATGGGGATTGTGCTTCGAGCTGCTTCACAGACTCACACACCTTCGAGTGTCGAGGAAAGGTCAGCTTCTCAAACGTCCGTGCTGAGCTCTTCCTCGTACACACGGACTAAAATATCTCAGGCTTGCACAGTTAGCACACATATTCCCTTTAGCTCCTGCCCTCGAAGTCTCCAAAATGGATACTTTAATAAAGCAGTTTCTCACAATCAGTTTCTATTACCCCCAACATACAAAAGCCGTGACACCACCAAAAATGTATTTTTAATAACTATACATATATGAAATATATATGTGCTGTTGTGTATCATAGCTGTTATAATATCATTATATTGTATTTTTTTTATAATGAGTCCTAGTAAGGCAGCAGTCTGTGTTTACATGCATTTTTACTGCGTGATCAATATAAGCAGCGGCACAACGGTTCATATGCTCATCGTCTCCAAATTATGACCAGAAATGGGTAAATATTAGCTGTTTAAAACAAATAAAGAACCAATGTAGGAGAATGGTTATTATGCGCAAACAGTGGGGAAACTCTGTATATTCATGCAGTGTGCGCATGTCAAAAAATATATTCCAGTTTTAATCTTATAAACGCGCACATAAACCCGATCACTTGTTTAGCGTCATTGACTACGTTTACATGCAGCCAATAACCCGTTCAAAACCGGGATATTAGCAATAACCCGGTCGCGCACGGCCATGTAAACACCGGCAAAAACCCGGATATGCTCATATCCCGGTTTTTAAAAACCCGGATATTATCCCTGGGGTACCCCTTTTCTAACCCGAATATTTGGTCATGTAAACGCGTATCGGCATATCCCCATCAAAAGGAACATTGATTTGTGTTCTGCGCATGTTCTATTCGCAAGGAATCTTGGTCTTTTGAGTAGAGACGACGCATACAAAAACCCGCGTGCAGTATACCGGAAGTAAACAAGAAGTAGAGGTAAACATGGCGAGACGCAGCACAGCACCACACTTTTGGAGCGAGGAGGAAAGCGCAAACAAAGGCGATCGCTATCTGCCCCGAACTATTCATTATCCGCGAGCTGCTGCTGTTGTTGTTGTTGTCTTTGGATACAGGAAGAAGAATCGGAAATGACGCACATTGCGTCTTAAGGTTGTCCGTACGTCCAGACGCTAACCGTGCGTCGCCGTTTACATCGGGATATTGCCAATTGATTACAAATTCCATGTATACAGGAGTAACTCTCTCTACTCACGCATGTAAACGGGTTATTCCGAATGTTTCAGAAACCCAAATAGTGACCTTAACCCGACCATAACCCGAATATTGACAGCATGTAAACGTAGTCAATGTAAACACTACATTCAGATTCATCAATCGGAATGAATTCAGTCCGATTGAAACAAAGGTTGTGCATGTAAACATAGCCAGAGACTGGAGGAATCTTAAGAGACGTTTGCACTGTCCTGCTGTCGATTCTGTATATTTTGCAGTGCCGATGAAGGACATCGTGTGCGTGAAAGACGTTTATCCGTGTGTAAGTACCTTGTTTGTGGTGCTCCGCTAATATGAGCTAAATTAAGCCCGAGGCAGGTGAGTGTGACTCACGGTCTCTCAGTCAAGCTTTCCTCTGCGTCTGAGGCGAGAGCACAGCTGTGTTCAAGAGCCTTCCTCAGATTCATGTCTCGTGTTTCGCAGAGGCTCGGCACCGACTGTTGACACTGTTAGTGCGCACGCGGCGTGTGAAAGATGCTCACTTCTGATCCCAGCTCTCGGGGCGCTGCAGGATGACGCAAAACCATAGATACACACTCATTCTCCCACACTAACACACACACACACACACACACACACAAAGCAGACATATTTATCTAAGCACACTTAAAAGACATGTTGACTTTGTGCAAGCACATGCTGAGTGTACAGATTTCACCCTTGGCCTTCTTTCTAAGCACATCATGGGCGCAAACAGTGTCAGAATCAGTCGGGCTTGGTCTCGTCTCTGTGTTTGGGTTTTATGTAAATTCATCATCCAGTCCTTTTTATGTTTACTCTGTTTCCGGATTGGAGGCATATGGAAAACCATTTTAACTTAATATTATCTCATAATTTGGCAGCAGGTTTATTAGGCTGCTGTCACTTTAAGATCTGACGCATGGATCCATTATACTGTTACACATGTGTTTTCTTTCTCAACTGTTTACATTCACTTAAAACATAACTGACTGTGTTTACATGAAGACTCACCAAGACTGGCATTTTGACATTATTTTGTGTTTATTTGACTGTTTAAGCGCAATAAGAATTGAAAAAGAACTCAATTTAGTTGTGAGAGGTGCTTTATGTGTGCACACTTGGGTGAGAGCTCAAAATCTGTGGGAAATGAGTAAAATATCTCTATCTACAGTTGTAACTGTAAGTGGTGAGTTGTGATTGAGAACATGATGAGCTGAATCTGAAACTTATCAGAGTCTGAACTCATGCTTTGCAGTATTTTTCATTTTATATTTGAACTGTGACTTATTTCATTCATAATTTCTTGAAATAGGCACTGAATCCATTTTCTTACAGTAAACAGCCCTGATCACATGCAGAATACATTCAGATCACATGCACACACACTTTTACAATATACTGTATATATATATGAAAGTAAACGACCCATCTAAACCTTGGCGGTCACTTTCGCTCCAGCGAACTAAGACAACGGAAGAACAGAGATCATAATGAGAATAACGACAGTGTCACCAGACGGAAAGGAATGGCATGAAAAATGGAATAGCATGTGGTGAAGGGAGAGAGAGAGAAAGAGAAAGATGAGCGTGAGCAGGAAGCATGCGGGAAGAGAGAGAGAGAGAGAGAGAGAGAGAGAGTGAGAGGGGAACAGGTCTGAACTCGAGTAACTCTAGAATCT
>FLSR01000474.1:18197-28669 GCA_900092035.1 Leuciscus waleckii
CCATAGACAGTATAAGAAATGGACAGAGTCATCTCATTGGAACTCAATTGAGACAAGTGAAGCCCATTTTTAGCGATTTTTTAGGACTTCCGTTCCTGACGCGCAGACTCAAACTGAGCTTGACGACGTAGATGTGACGTGAGCAACCCGTCTGTCTTCTAGTGGCTGTGGCATGAGAGATCTGAATCATTCTCTTCCGAATCTTGCAGAGACGGAGATCGTGAGTAGGAGGTGTCCATGAGCTAGGAGCAGGAGAAACTTTTGCTAGGTATTCTGATTAATTATTTTGTCATTTTGCCTCCATGTCCCCCCGATTGCCCGCGAGCTTCTCCTCCTGTCCATACGGTAATCTCTCTACTGTGCGACAGAGCGACGCGGGGTTATGAGGCAATCGTTAGCCTACTTTTACAAAAACTGTTTTTACGGGGCCGTAACGTAAGCTACAAGGTAATGGAGCATTTTATACATTGTCGTGTTTCTTTAGAACTAAATAATGGACAAATTGAGTCTTTAAACGCCTCAGATGTAAAGTTATTCGCTGTCAAAGTGACGCCAAAATGAATGGGAGTCAATGGGATGCTAACTGCAGGTGAAGTTCTGCTACAAGATGGTGGCACGCGGCCGGCTTCAACTTCCGGTCGACTTCCTTCCCGCTTGATATTTTCGGCCTTTTCAATAGCAGCCGCAACAGGAAGTCATTAAAACAAGGCAAAAAAAGGTGCTGCGTCAATTGCGTTCTTTTTTTTTTTATGCGTTAAACATCTCAAATTAATCGCAAATTTTTTTTTATGCGTTAAACATCTCAAATTAATCGCAAAAAAATAATTTTTATAAGTCGCATTTTGGGTTAATGATTCAATTACCTATTTATAAAGACATTCACATGCTTCGTTCATGAACTAATCGGCCAGTTTGAATCAGCTGAATGAATAATTTCAGTTTGATTCACTTAAGACTGTATATATAAAAATCATTGTTATTGCCCATCAATTCATGATTAATATTTTTTGCAAAATCATTCTGCTGATGATTCTCAACGCCCAAAGACACAAGAAAATACACAAAGTCCACAATTAAGCCTATTCAACTCAATTCATTCATTTTATAATCAACAATTTGTTTGGCTAGCATTTGAACAGCTTTAACTCTCAAGAGAAGGACAAAGTTGAACCCAAAATGAATATGTGGTTACTGGGTGATTTTGGTGGTCAAAAGAGCCCACCTTATGTCTCTGTGATCTTCGATGGTGCACTTCGCTCATGATCGTCCCTAAGCGCTTCCTCCCAGGGGAATCCCAGCCACCATTCTGAAGTGCGCTCCACTTCCTCAATTTTTTGTGATTAAACGCGTTAAATCCCCCAGCCCTAATGTATATATATATATATATATATATATATATATATATATATTAACTAATTCACAACAGAACATATTGTAACATAACATTAACATAACATTACATAATAAACATAACATTACCATAACATAACTAATGATAACATGACAGACAGAGTTGATCCTTCAGAGAGATATAGCTGAGATGTCCATAACTCCTGAGAGAATCCTCGGAGCAATCACATTTTCCTCCGGGTTTGATTGTCCATTTCTCTCCTGGGAACGTGGAGGCTGAACATCACGCTCACCTTTAGAGTGTCTTCTTGACGGATCCCAAGGGTAACACTTATTTTTCCAGTCTATCATTATTTGCCATTATTGCCGTAACCTTTATTGCATTATTGTTAACCTGCATAAAATGAATGCATTAACTATTTGCACTATTTTAAAAAGGCTGCATTGCAACAGCGGCCTCAAATAATATCTGTTTGGCTAATGAATAACAATATTGTTCCTCAACCTCATTTGCAAAGAAACTTTGGAATAACGTGCACTGATGAATTGTTCTCAATAACTCCAGCAATATGTAAAATGTGGTATATTTTGATTTCATGTTGCCTAGAGTCTTGTTAAGTGTTGTTTCTGCGATAAGTTTAAAGATAGATCATGTTTCCGTGGGCATCCCAGAGCGTCGGATGACATGCATGAGATCATCCTTCTTACCTTGTGCAAAAGCATGTACCGTAAAATAGCATCACTATACCTCACTTAACTTCAGTCTCAGTCACAATTACATTACCTCAGACAGCACATATGAGTTAAGGCAGTGGTTTTCTATCCGTTGCCTGGTCGGGACTGGAAGTGTTGTTTGTGAACGTTGGGGCATGGAATCATGCAGGTTACTGTGAACGACATACATGCATGGATGTTTTATATTAATAACACTGGACTTCGCACAGATATAGTGTGTGCATGTTATTGTGTGTTTCGGTGGGTTGATTTGACGGTTCAGTCTTATTGTGTGGCATTCAGCCATGCTTATGATGTCACCGTACTGCTCATCACTGATTGGTTGGATGAAGGGATAAGCTTCACACTGGCTGCATGCAAATTAATGAAAGTGAAGACCGCTTTTACATTAAATCTGCATAGTGTGTGCAGACCCAAACAGAGCAACTAGTGTAGTGACGTCACTGTCTTTTGAACAGTGCTAGAAAACATGTGTGTGTCCTGACTTGAAACAAAAAATCTTTCAACAATTTCAAAAGCGACTTGTGTATTCCGTGCATGAAGAAAAATATTGTTTAGAATCATTTTGAGGGTTCAGTCCAGTGTCAAAGGCAAGACACTAGAGAAATAAATAAAAACTTGATTTTATGCACTGGTCAGTCTTGAGATGTTGGGCTATTTTGTTTCCTTTTTTTCAGACTAGACGGAAGAAAACATCCCAAATGCACATTTAAGTGTTTATTTTATTGCATTTTATATCTATTTCACTTACAATACAGTACATATATTTAAAGGCAGTTTTCTAAAAAAACACATAAATGCACTAAACTTCACAGTTTATCCAGTTATCCAACGTTCAGATTTCTGTCCTGGAAATGTATGCAAATTTGAGCATATTGCATTCGATAATGTCTTATTTGCATATTTAAACAACTTCTCCGAAATCTTGTAATACACTACAACTGTCTTAATGTACAGTGATTATTCTAATGCCGTTCAAGTTCATAAGAAACATGGAGAATAATGAATCATTCTTTAAAGCTTGATCTGTTCAATGAATCTGTTGATTCAGTCTGAATGATTCATTCACTTACTCACTGACTCAATCCAGTCGCAGTGGTTCTGGTCGATCGGATCACACGTGGACGATGTTATACAGGTGTAAACGGGGTCAAAACATGTTGAGCTTGTCCACTTTTTCAACACTTCCAGAGGAAGTCGAAAACACATCCGACCGGATTGCTTTCGTTGTTTAGATGCTCATGTAATCGAACAGCCACAAAAGACCGCCTACTGACCTAATGTGTTAACATTATGCCCATATTTTGTCCATAAGATTGAAAAATCTGAAAAAGCTGATACATTTACCTGCCCATGACCCTGTCCTCGAAGAAATCAGGACAGAAGTGGATGAAAGTGGACAAAAGAGACGGATTCAAAATGTGTCTCCCTCGTCTACTTGTGATCAATCGACCAAAATACATCTTAATATCAGGTGTAAACAGGGCCTGTGGTGCTTCTGCATCCTTTCTGATGACTGCATGTTTTTTATTTGTGGGTGTACTGTCCCTTTAATTAGTGAGTATAAATCTCTCTTCATTGTCTGTCTCAGCTTTCTGTGCTTATCATATCTTTAGCCCATGACACTGTATTTCCCTCTGTCAGGCCTGGCTTTCTCTTCGACTCATCCACAGTCTCTCTCCCATTCCCTGCTCTCCTTTTCTCTCCTTGTCTGCCCTCTGTCTCTCTCTCTCTCTCTCTCTCTCTCTCTCTCTCTCTCTCTCTCTCTCTCTCTCTCGTTTTTCGTCTGTCAGGAACAGGCCCATCCCATCCATTGACTCATCAGCACTAGTCACTTATCTCCTTCTCTCCATCCCTTTCCCGGAAGGATAGATCTCTCTTCTCTTCCCTTTGTTTTCCTCCATCTGGGTCTGAAAGTGCCCGAGCCGACGATGGCACGAGGTGTCAGAGTATTGCAGCAGCCGGCAGAGACATCGAGCTCAGACCCAGACACAGACACAGAGCTATTCATTATTCATAAAGCCTTTCTAAGAGCGCTGAGGACCGGCGTCATGCAGGAGCTCGTCCCGTACATGTTCACACACACACACACACACACACACAGAGTCATTCACCTCTAACTGGGAGGATTTCACACCGCGTTCAGGACGACAGGCCCATCCATCCATCCATCCACCCATCCACCCATCCATCCATCCATCCATCCATCCACCCATCCATCCATCTATCCATCTATCCACCATCTAAACATCAAAGATGTGTTAATATAATCTGTGTTTAATTAGACAGATGAGCAACTGTTTGGACAGAAAACTAATCAGTGTTATGTAGCTCAACACGGTTAGTCTTAACGTTTGAATCTCTTGTTTTCTTGATTTACCGCGAGTAACTTGTTTTTAAAAATAATTAAATCCAACAACACTGTTTTGTCAAGTGGCTAACATAGAATAATCAGAAACAGCTTTATTTGTGCTAGCAGTTATACAGCATTTTCTCCAACATACAATGTTTTAAAATGAATTGCATGATATTTAGCAACACAATTCATCCAGCTTTTATTACAGTTTTTCTCAGTCACTTTGGTACGTTTCTCGAATCATCCTCGACATTTACAAAACAGTAAGTAAGTGCATTTCTCAAAACAATTCTTACAAATAGCAAAACACCATGGATTACCAGCAAAAGCCAGTCTCTTGCTCAAAATCCTTAGTTCATCTCTCAAAAGTAAATATCTGTGTCAGTGCCATCAGAATGAAAGACAGGAGAACTGGTTTCTCATTGGTTGATCTACATTCTCTTCATTAGTGAAAGTCAAAATTCACCTGCACAATTCATCAATTCATGGCACAATTACAAAAAGTCTAATAGAAATGTGTAGAAAATATGCTTGACAGTTTATGACAACTAGATCAACCGTTTTGCATTTAATGCGATGAACTAATGACTAGATGTTTTGAGGGGTAAGACTATTGCACAGAGAACTATTTAATACATTTTCAGCAACATGGCATTAGCAACCGATAATGTAGGAAACCGCAGACAATTGTACATAATCAGTTGCATGAATGGACCAAAGCAATCGCAACTTGTTCACTCACAGCGTCATCAAGCTACGCCTGCTATTGTTTTGAATAAGCGACCTCTAGTGGCCAAACTTACATACTGTGCCTTTAATGACAAATCATTACTACATATCCTCTGAAGTGTTGTTTAAGTTATGTAAATATATAACCAGGCATTCATGAGAAGACGTCTGCTGTGCAGAATAGTTTCTTCTGCAATGGTGAAGCACATACAGCATATTTCTGTACTTTTTCACATCTTTTTCCTTTTTCTTTGTACCATGATTCAGGGATACAGATAATTATTGCAATTACTCTGAAAATATGACTATTAGATGTACATGAATTTTAAGTTGTCCATGTTCCAGAGGCATTGTGAGACGTGAGATGCAGATCTATCATATAGACGTGTCATATTTCACATCTCTCAGCTCTAATAGTCGGCTCTAAAAGTCACTCTAATAACGGCACTGAAAGCATGTTTGGCAGAATGCCGATGCCATTGAAGATTTTAGGGGTGATAACTAACTGTGAAAGCGGGAGCAGATGTTCAGCTTTATAAAACTGATCTTATATTAGTGATCATTTGTTATTTTTGAAGCAAATCTCAACCTTTCCCGAAGGAAGGAATATATATTACACACACACTGTATAAAGACATTGTAAACAGACTGTGTGGTCACAGTTATGAATATGGGACTAAAACTTATTGTATTTTATATGTACAATAAGCAGAATAATTGCAACAACAACAACAACAACAAAAGTGGATTTTTAAGGATAGAAAGCATGTGTCAGAATGCCATCTGTCAGTCAAGTCCGAAGCAAGATGCATCCCAAAGCAATGCATCATTTCAACAGCATCTGACGGCATGTAAAAATAAACAAGTAAATAAACGACTTTTGAATGATTCGTTACAAAAGTGTGCATTGTAGTTTGTGTTGTACACTATTTTGTGAATGAATGCATATAAACATTATTAACAGCTCAGTTTATTTATATTAATATTTTTTTCAAAATATGCTTTTCTCTGTTTTTCAGTTGTCTTAATTCTAATTAATTTCAGTTTTTAATAATTATTTTACTGAAAAATGTCAGAGAAAGGTGTATGATTCACGCCTGGGGTGCAAGAGGTCCCAGGTTCGCATCCCGGACGAGCCCCCAATTCTGTTACGGCACACTTTATTTTGATAGTCCACTTTAGACATTCTACTAACTATAAGTAACTATGCAAGTCAGCTAATTATAGTTAGTAGAATATCTAAATTAAGTGTAACTGAGAAGAATGATTTGCAATCCCACACTTAATCCGAGTCCATATATGAATAATAAACATTAAATATTTACTTACTCCAGCAAGCACATTTTAGCGAAATTAGTGTTGTTTATGGAAATAGCCCTATATATGGATCTACTGTAATCAAGAGGGGGCGGAGCTTAGCGAATCATCAAATGCTTGCCGGACTGACAGGTGACAGTAAAATGATTGTCAATTAATCTGAATGTTTTTCATAATTCACCACAAATCATTATAGTTTTTCACCATCTGTAACCAGCCCCATTCTAAACTAATAGCCCACTTCTAACCAATTAAACTTCATCTGACATGACATCTCTGTCTGAAAAAAAGTGGACAAGGCTAATAATTAATGCTGTTGATATAATTGCTGCCCTGTTTGTGCTGTCACACCGAGGTCTGCTCGAGTCAGAATGAGTTTCTGCTGTTATTGCACTGAGCCAAGCCGCTCTGAATCCAACTCTATCAGCAACATTTATTGGCTCTGTAAGAAACTGAATCTGATTTTCTAGTATTGCAGTGCAACCAGACATAATCACTCACTAAAGCATTTCATGCTAGCTGGATAATGTAAAATGAATTAGGCTATTGAATCAGCTAATCTTCTGGCAGAAATATACAGATTCTGAATGAATGAATGAATGAATGAATGAATGAATCAACGAATCCATCAATCAATCAATCACTGAACCAATCAGTGAATCAACGAATCAATGAATGAATCAATGAATCTGTGAATGAATTAATGAATAGCATATGTACAGGATAGATTGTCCCTGTTGGGTTTTAAATTCATTCAGATATTTAATTTGTCACGTTAAAAGTTTAATAATCAGCTAATCTTCTGGCACAAATATACAAATTCTAAATGAATCAATGAATGAATCAATGAATCAATGAAATGAATCAATAAATCAATTAATGAATCACCAAATCAATTAAATGAATCAATGAATCTATGAATGAATGAATAGCATATGTACAGCATATATTGTCCCTGTTGGGTTTTAAATTCATTCAGATATTTCATTTGTCACGTTAAAAGTTTAATATTAGTGAATATCCCCAGTATTTTAAGTGTTCCTGGTGACGTTGACCCAAAACTAGTCACAGAAGGATAATCATAAAGCACAAACTTACACACGAGCCGAGCTTCTCCAGTTGTGTTAGTGGATCTGAGCCCAGTTGAAAACACGCCAGTGCAATGAGTGATTATTTCGTTTGAAACCATGACGAAAATTAACCATTGACTCGGAACTCCTGACAGTAAATGACTGAATAAATCTATGATGCTAATAACCTGTCAGCATCTGCTGCTGAATAGACCCTGATTGTAGATTTAGTGTGTGTTTTAGGAGGTTAAGCGGGCAGAAGGTTCCCCGGGGACTGCTGGATATATTGTTGTGATTGTGTTTGCAAATAGACTCACCTTTGCTTCCGCTCCTCCATTCAGATTACACCGCAACCATTGATTCAGCAAACTAACAAGTCTGATAAAGGTGTCACAGCCTCTCCGAGGTCTTGCTAAAGAGGAAAGGGAAGGAATGGATCGGAAGACAGAAATTGAAAGGGAGAGGAGGATGGAGGGGAGAGAGTGAGGATGTGTGTGTGTGTAAGGGTGATGTGCTAACACTGATGAACGGTTGTGATGGGTGACAGATGAGGATTGTCTTCATATTCAACAGCTGTATTATCTGACCTCAGGCTTTTAGATGCAACTATTTGTTATTTTTGGTTAATTTCTTCTTGAGAGAAATAAGCGAGGCACTGCTAGTCAAGTCAAGTCAAGTCAAGTTTATTTGTATAGCGCTTTTCACAATACAGATTGCATCAAAGCAGCTTCACAGTATTAAATTAAAATAATACAACAAAGTTTGTTTCAAGAGGAATTTATTGATTGATGAAATTAAATTAAATATCCCCAAAATATCCCCAACTGAGCAAGCCAAAGGCAACAGTGGCAAAAAACCGAAAAACTCCATCAAGTGACCTAATGGTGTCCTAAAACTCCATCAGGTGACCTAATGAAGAAAAAAAACCTTGGGAGAACCCAGGCTCAGTCGGGGGCCAGTTCTCCTCTGGCATTGGATAGAGGCCGGATTGTAGTTTGAACTGTAGGATTATATGAATGCCTGGCTGAAGAGATGCGACTTTAATCTAGTTTTAAACTGGGAGAGCGAGTCTGAGCAACGAACAGTATCAGGAAGACTATTCCAGAGTTTTGGAGCCAAATGTGAAAATGCTCTCCCTCCTTTGGTGGTTCTGGATATCCTAGGTAGACCAAAAGCCTTGAATTTAGTGATCTTAAGAGCACGATGGATTATAGGGCGATAGAAGATCCGTTAAATAGACTGGAGCTAAGCCGTTTAGGGCTTTATAAGTCAGTAGCAGTAGTCAGTAGTCAGTGCTAGTCTAAACTGTTACATCTCAAACCTCCAGAGACACACGGTAGCAAAATTGCAAGTTATTTACAGCTATTAAATAATACATATCTTTCACTACATATGTGTTGAAACGACACATAGCAGCGGCTCACTACGGCTCTGGCAGGGGAATGTTTATTGCATCTTTTTATTATTATTATTTGATTATTAACTTTGCCAGGATTATGTAGTTCACTGCCAACTGAAAGTTCATGTTCACACACACATATATATATATATATACAGTATATATTTATTTGTGTGTGTGTGTGTGTGAATCAGTGCTGGGCAAAGATAATCGCATCCAAAATAAAAGTTTGTGTTTACATAATGTATGTGTACTGTGTATAATTATTTTGTATAGATAATTACACATTCATGCATGTATATACTTAAGAAATATTTGCATGTGTATATACTGTAAATATATGTATAATTTAAATTATATTTAAATATAAATATTTTAAATAAAAATATAATATGCATATGCATGTGTATTTATATAATATACAAATTATATTGCATTATTACAAATTATACACAGACATATATTATGTAAACACAAACTTTTATTTTGGATGCGATTAATCGTGATTAATCATTGCCCAGCACTAGAATTGATATATCTGTATATGAACCTGTATAAACATATTGAAATTTCAGCCTTCATGTTTCTCATGAAAGTCAAGCCCAGAATGTCCGAGCATTTCCAGTTCCATCCTTCATTCTGAAATGTTGCAGCCTTGAAAACCCAACATAGATATATTGCAATGTTTGTTTGTTTTTGTTTTGTTTTGTTTTTCTCAAAAATTCACCCTGAAGCAAAATATGCATAAATATGCATATGATTTTAATAACCAATGACTCTAAAAAGAAATACATCATCAATATCAAGGCTGGTGTTTTGAGGGTTAAGAATCCTTTAATCTCCCTCTTAAGTCTTTTAACATCCTTTCAAACATGCATAAAAATTCATAACATAAACTGTGAATAATGTTCCACAACCCAGCTGATTTTAAACTGCAACACCCCCTGTGATTTATCTGAATAATAATACACAAAATCAAAAAGCTTTGTTCTCTTGATTAAGCAAACTGAACAGCGTGACTCATGTTGCTCAATTCAAGCAATTGAGTCGATGTTTTTGTCTCATCTGGACGCCTGGATCCTGCCACGCCATACATCAGATCACTGCATCGCTGATTGTGAAGCGTTACCTGGCCGTGTCAAGGTGATTCTGATGATCCAGGCCTTGAACAAGTCCAAAACAAAAAAGGATTGAGGAATGGAAATAGATTTGCTGCTGCTTTGCTTCATGCCGTATAAAAGCAGCTCTGAGAGCAGAGTAACATAAATCACTGGCTTTCTTTTTTGTCCTTATTTATTCAGAATGCTGGAGTTTTCACTTCAGTATGGGAGAGCAAGTTACATTTGTTGGGTAATGATATATGGGATTTTTCCAAATGAGAAAGCGGAAGCTATTTAAACAGATGCAGTGTGGGCCAGAGAAACAAAGCGGAGCGCCAGAGAGACATCGATCTGACGGCCGGCGGTATATCAGCGAGAGAATGAGAGTCTGTGAGAGAGAGAGAGAGAGAGAGAGA
>FLSR01000474.1:28829-42496 GCA_900092035.1 Leuciscus waleckii
AGAGAGAGAGAGACAGAGAGAGAGAGAGAGAGAGAGAGGGAGGGAGAGAACAAGAGACATTAAGTCTTCCTCACAGTCTCCCGCCCAATACTATTTTAATTCCTGATTTTGCCCTATGAGTGACGAAGGGCAAATCACAGTCTGGGAAAATATGAAGTCTGGCAGGAAACTGCAGCAGGACGCACACAAACATTTCCTTTAAAAAAGAAAATCATAAGCAATGCAGACAAAATGAAGAGACTGATAGTTTCTCTGCTCGATCCAAGACTCAGAATATGATTTCTGGATGACGCTCAGATCACGCTTTCCACTACTGAGATTCAACACCCGTATCTTTCATTAGTTATCGTACGTATTCATGCAGAAAGCATGGTTCACACAATTTGCATATTGTAAAGGTGCAAACATTAATTAATGCTCAAGAAGACAACACAATTTATTAATAGCTGGGGGGTGTAAACTTTTTAATGAAGACATGCAATAATTTGTTTTGGATTAAGTACAAATCTTTTTTTGATTTTTTTGATGAAGTACAGTAGCTAAATAAGATACTTACATGTTTATCCAAGGACAAACTGAGTATGTTACCTTGATCATCGCATTCAAATCTTTTCCACTCTTGTTGCATCGTTTCCTTCTTGAGCATCAATACATGCTTTCAGATTTAGTGTTTCGTTGGACAACCAGAAGGAAACGATGCAACAAGAGTGGAAAATATTTAAATTTTAATGAATCCCTCATTAAATGTCAAAAGCTGGATCTCAACATTATACAGTCTCTGTTGAAAGCCTTCAAATATCGATATAATAGTCAATATTGAAGTAAAATGTAACTATGCAACAATATAAGGATTTGTTTAGTTTAGTTGTTTATGAGCCAATCAGAGAACTCCCTGCCATTATGTATTTTATGACATCGGATTGAAGGAATGGTCTATTTCAATGTAGGAAATCCCGCAAATCTCTTTGAGCATCTTGAATTGCATTACCTCCAGAAACAGTGTGAAAATCCAACTTTCTATTGCTCAGTTTACAATGTGTTGGCCATTTCCAGTACGTCATCCAGGTTACACATGCTGAGAGATAATTACTACCCCTGTGCCCTTTGTGTACGCTCTCTCTCTCTCTCCGTCTCACATCCACACACACACTCTCACGTATAAACACAGCTTCACACTTATTCACAGAGTAACACATGAAGGGATTTAAAGATGATGAATTGTCAGGGGAAGAGAAAAATGCATGTGACTTATTAGTGACTAATATACTTCTATTATGTCTTTTCAAATGTGCTTCCCTGTCTAACTTCCAATTATACTGTCAGCCACGGAGAGCGGGGCTGTGGGCTTCATCACTGTAATGCACAAATTACTCTCTTTAAGCCACCGTCAGGTAGTCTAAATAAACTCCCGACTGTTTCTTCAAACAGATGAAAAAGTCGGTAATAAAAACGTGGTAGTTACGGAGGATTTAGTGTATTCCGAGCTGTGTCGTGAAGTCAATGTGAGAAATATTCAAATTTTTAAGCATTAGAAAATCTTTGGGGAAAATACAGAGAACATAAGTTATGAGATGCAAGCGAAATTCAGATTACTCTGCTGTTTCTCCAGAGACTGCCATAAGCAAATGCATCAGCCAATCGAGTGCATGCTCCAGATCTGTTCAGTGAACACTTATTTCACTGATGAAATGACTTCATTATATAATCATGAGGTTCAAAGCAAGGGAAAGAAACTACAGCACATGCTGACAGTGTTAAGATGTGTCCAACCACTGAGATATAGTGTAGGCGAGAAAACCCAATTTTTGACTTTCGACAGTTATGCCATGGATTTGCCGAAATCTTTCTTTGTTGAGCCTTTTGTCGTCATCATTCACGGCAAATATGATCTACAGTGTGTTTCTAATGGGCAGAGCTGATCCATTGTATATACTGTACCTTCTGATTCATTTCTGAATAGTGGTGCACACCGTCTCAGACATCACGAGCTGATTTGATAGAGGGCTGTATTTCTCTTTGTGGAAAACAAGGTCCTGGGACGAGGAAAGCACAAACAAATAGTCTATTGCAAAAACACAACTATATCAGTCCTTCCAGAAAAATGCAGAGTTTTTTTTGTGATTGTTGCGGGCTGAAATCCTTGATTATGCGGCACGTTTTCTTAAAAAATGCGATATTTATGCAAATTTATGCGATGAAATTGCGGGAACTTGCAAAAATTGTGGTTTGAAAAAAAATAATAAAAATAATGATTCCCCCAACACCCTGTTCTCTTAGGCTACTACCATAATGTAAAGAGTCATTTCTTATTACTTCCTATGATAAGCAAGCATAAACATCACAGAGAGTGCTGGGAATATTTAAGTTCTCATCTTGTTTTATTTCAGAGCTTAATAAACACATGGCTCAAACTTACAAAACATTGATGAGTCAAACAAGTTCTGTAGCTTTACAAAAGGAATATGCTACAACTTCTGTAAAAATGAATAAATAAAAAATAAAAAAATAAAATGTGTGCTTCCTGTTTTACAGAGGTAGCTATATACAAAACAGACATCTTCTGTTAAAATAAGTGCTTCCAATGCACAAAGTGCAATCTCTTACTGTAACGTAAATGTTAGGGGTGTAACGATTCATCAACTACATCGATGTATCGATTTATATTCCTACGATCCAACTGGATCGATCTGTGCTCGGCAAGTTGGCCTTCCGGACGCCATATATCGATCTAATATCGTTTTAAAAGGTAATGAATCGATTGTATCGATACTAGGAAATGGCGCATTGGATTTAAGCACGTTAGACTTTATATGGATGTTTTTTCTTTGCACATTTAATGATAAAGGCGTTAAACGTGACTCGATTCAGTCTGCCTATCTGTGACGTCGTCGCCATGCGTGACGCGCCAGCAGCAGCGCGACAACAGTCAAGCAGCGCAGAGTCTCTCACCTCAGGAAAACGGACTTCCCTGTCCTCTCAGCCGCTATAGGCTACTGCAGGAGCGCGCACTCTTCAGCGGCGGAGCACGCTGTATCACTTCACTAAAGTCATACGAGAATGCAACGTCGTAAATTAGTAAGTTAAGAAATAAAAGTAAAATACCTATAAATTACGTTATGGGTACGCCATGTGTGTTGCTATTTATCAGGACCAGTTTCCATGTTTCTTTACCAGTGCTTCTAAGTATTGTGTATCACCATGGTAGCCTAATTGTTGTTTGTTTCCATAACAAAATGCCACTTACTGGTTATTTTGTATATTTTATATGACTGTGGTGGCTCATACCAAGATTGTATAACAAAAACTAGTTTGGGACAGCTATTTAATAGCTTAACCTCGCAGTGCCTACTGTCTATCAGTATTTGTCATATTCTTAATTTTTTTATGTTAAGTAAAGGGGGACAGAACTTGTGTGTCAACAATTTTTGTGTAAACAAATGTATTATAATAGGCTTATATAATTCCTAAAAAGGTGGGTCCCGGCTTGATGACCATGGGGAAATGTGGGTCCCGTGGCCAAATTATTCAAAACATCCTTCAATGTTGTGATAATCGTAATTAATAATCACAATTACAATTTCAAGGGAATAATCAACAATTATCATTTTTGTCATAATCGTTCAGTCCTACCTATTAAAATAAAATGTGAATGCATTTGACATTACTTTGTGTTTTACTTGTCTGTTTATATCCATAGTTAATTGATACCTGATTCACTTACAATAGTTTTTGCCTAAAAAGTCACTGAATCGATTTCAAGTCACTGAATCGTTTCGGATCGTATCGTTCTAAATGAACCAATATCGTCCTTGAATCCTATCGACAACCATGAATCGTGAATCGAATCGAATCGTTGTTAAAACGAATCGTTACACCCCTAGTAAATGTACATACTAGGCTACTAATATACTTACAACTGTAATAACGTCACTTCATAACGTTCCCATGGCAACAGGGGGAAATGGCTGCTCTTGTGTGAAGTAAAAGCAACATTTTTCAACTTTCTGCTAAGATATATGTGACTTTTTTGCAACGAAAATGCGGGGATTATGAAATCATGCAAGCCCTGCATATTTTGCGCGCGGAAATCTGCAATTTATGTGGCGAAAGTGCGGCGTATTTGAAAAAATGCGGACCCCACATAAATATGCGGACTTTGGCTGATTATGCATTGAATTATGCGATCGCATAATCACGTTTTTCTGGAGGGACTGATATATGCATCTTGTTTCAGGTCCTCGTCACGAGTATCTCCACAGATGCTTCTCAGAGACTTTGCTAGTTACCCACAACACATGGGCATCATCATACGCACCTAACACATCATTTATAGAGATAGAAAGATATTTTTACATAATCTTCATAGTAGACTCCCTGCATAAGCAAATGTATTGCTTATAACTCATTTATAACACATGTATAACATTATTATACAGTCAGAAATGCAACAATGCATGATTATTTCACTTTAAATGACTGGCTGTACTCAGGGACAGAAATAGATATATTACATAATCTTCATAGTAGATGTAGATGTAGATGTAGATGTTTTCTCTCTGCATAATTTTTATTTTATTTTTTTGCAATTTATTGCTTATTACACATTTATAACACCAGTATAACATTATTATACGGTCAGAAATGCAAACGTGATTATTTCATTGCAAACGACTGGCAGAACAAGAGTTGTTACATAATCTTCACAGATGTTTTATCTCTACATAACACACATTCAAAACACATTTATAATACACTTAACATATATATAACATTATTATAATGTCAAAGATGCAGGAGTGCATGATTATGTCATGAATACGTGTAATCAGGGGCAAACAGTTACGTTACATAATCATCAAGTTATCGCTATATAATCATTTTATTGTTTATAACACAATTATAATGCATGTATAACATTATTACACTGTAAAAAATGCAAAAATGCTGGATTTTTTCCCATTATGATTGACTCAATACTCATAGAAACTGAAAGACGATTATGTTGCATAATCTGTAAAGTTGATGTTTTATCTCTATTTAAGCAATTTTACTGCTTATTGTACACAGCACATGTATGACATTATTGTACGGTCAGAAATGCAACAGTGCATGAGTATTTCATAGTGAATTACTGGCTGCACTTATGGACAGAAATAACTATGTTACATAATCGTCATAGTAGATGTTTTATCTCTTTTTTTTAAATGCACTGCTTATAACACATTTATACCACATGAATAACATTATACTGTCAGAAATGCAAAAGCGCATGATCATTTCGTTCTGAATTGCTGGCAGTTCTCGAGACTTTGATGTGCTGTAAGTAATTCTTATGTTCACAATTAACGTGTGACTTGTTTGCAATGAATAATTCATGTATAGCCTAAAGAACCTGTGCAAGCCACCTGGTAATAACACAGCGAAAATGACATCAATTAAACTAAATTAACCCTATTTCAAACAGTGATGAATACGTGCTTATATCTGGATCTGGCCGTACGCCTCAGGTAAAGCAGTCGGCGAGTTATGTAACGGGGATCCACAGAGCGGCCCAGTATCACAGAACTGCTCAGTGCCGTTAATAGCCAGCAAACCCACATCCAAAGTTAGCCAAGCCTATATCTAAAGATAGCCTTAGCATATCTATAGCCGTGGCCCACATAATTCTTCACCTCAGCCTTACTCTGAGAGTTTGAATCGACTACAGCCAAGCTTCTGTAAGAGGAGAGGAAAAATAATGACCGCTTTTGACAATCCCACTGCAATTAGGAGCGGAGGAAAGTGTGCGTCAGATCACAGGAGCCGCTGACTGACACCCATTATACAGCTGTGTGTTCATGCTTCTGATTATCCAGCTGTTGAGAGCCTCGTCGCCCCACTCGTGGTGTGTGTGTGTGTGTGTGTGTGTGTGTGTGAATATGCAGCATGTGCTAAGGTCCGCTTGAAGTGTTATTCCAGAGTCTAGATAAAAAGGAGGGTGTTGTGTGCTTAATGAACGCCGGAGCCCATGCTCCCATGTATGACGGGATAATTAGCCGCTAACGGTCGGGGGGAGCACTTCAAACACACACTTAACACACTCAGCACGGGATGAGTGACACATCGTACCAATCTGGTCTGCGTGACCCAGATCATCCGTTAAAGCTCTCACGCGGATCCGTGCAAAAAAAAAAGAAGAAGAAAAAAACATGCTCGCGTTTGAAATCTTAATGCATGATAAAGGATTCACTTGTTCTCTCACACATATACAGTATAGCGGATACTTTACTCCGGCATCAGACGAGCTCTGACTGAAACTCCCTGGTCTCCTTCAGTAGTGAAGACCACAGGTTTGTGTTGCATTGAGTTTCATTTGATGCACTTTTTTAGGAAATACAACTTGACCATATAGAGGTCACTAAATCTCATCTTAACATTTTATTGATTGGTTACCCTCTTATTAATCTAAACATCAACATTTGTGAACAATTAATCTGTGAAACATTTTAAATGCCAATTATAGAATTGATTGGATTACCAAGGGACAGAAGGGCTATACTCAATTATTTTTCACATTTTTGTTTCTTTATAACCAATTTGTGGTGCGGTGCTTTTGTTGTTATTAATGTTTATTAAAAAAATATATATAATAAAATATATATATATATATTTGTGAACAGATAATTGTGAAGATTTTTTTTTTTATTCAAATTTATATATTTTAAATATTTTAAAATATATGTCTTTTGTATAAAAAATAACTTGCAGAATAATATAACTTAAATAATATATTATTATAACACAATATTTTGGCGTGTAAAAAGAAAATGAGAAACCAAATAATGGTAGTCATGAATGGTTCGTCACAATCAAACCATGTACAAATTATACAATATATACATATATACACTCACCTAAAGGATTATTAGGAACACCATACTAATACTGTGTTTGACCCCCTTTCGCCTTCAGAACAGACTTAATTCTACGTTGCATTGATTCAACAAGGTGCTGAAAGCATTATTTAGAAATGTTGGCCCATATTGATAGGATAGCATCTTGCAGTTGATGGAGATTTGTGGGATGCAAATCCAGGGCACAAAGCTCCCGTTCCACCACATCCCAAAGATGCTCTATTGGGTTGAGATCGGGTGACTGTGGGGGCCATTTTAGTACAGTGAACTCATTGTCATGGTCAAGAAACCAATTTGAAATGATTCGAACTTTGTGACATGGTGCATTATCCTGCTGGAAGTAGCCATCAAAGGATAGGTACATGGTGGTCATAAAGGGATGGACATGATCAGAAACAATGCTCAGGTAGGCCGTGGCATTTAAACAATGCCCAATTGGCACTAAGGGGCCTAAAGGGTGCCAAGAAAACATCCCCCACACCATTACACCACCACCACCAGCCTGCACAGTGGTAACAAGGCCGGCCTCTAACTATGGAGAGGCGGTTTTAATAGCTCTCTGTTCCCATAGTGCTCACATTTCAATCAGATTCTTGGGGAAACTCATGCTAGAGGCTGAATATTATATAATGGATCATTCAGGGGGACTGGAAAGTTTTGCCTGACAAACTTTCTTTCTTTTTTTTTTTTTTTTCAATAGCTATTTAAAGTTGATGGAAATTATTATTATTATTATTTTTCTTTTTGGTGTGTATACTGTTATGTAAAGTAGGCTGATTGTGCTGGTTGTTTGAGACATAGACAGCATGAAAACAGCACTCAAAGACTTTCTACTGAAGAACTTTATAAATGCCCACAATTATCAATGCGCAGGATTGCAGGATTCAGCAGAAGTGTAAGTAGGACATGTACAGCAGTATTACTGTAATATCTCTCAGCAGGACATTACTGGAGAAACACATTCACAACTTACATATGCCTTTATTTCTGAAGCTTTTCAGATGAAATGAGAAGCACAAATACTACACATCAACAACTGTGAAAAAATTATCTGTGAAGAGTTTTGAGATTGTCAATCAAAATGATATACATTTAAATATATATTGTATATATACAGTAGTGGCCAATATTATGTCCAGAGGGGATAAAGACCCTACAAGTTCAATAAAACAACCAAAATATGAGGTCAATATTTAAAAAGAGGGACGAACTAATGACTATGGCCTGGTTTCACAGACAGGTTTAGAGTAAGACAGGATTAGGCCTTATGGTTCTGTCAGGGCATTTAAGTAGCTTTAATAAACATGCCTTAGGAAAAAGAAAAAACAAAACATTATTGTGTGAATCTTGAGACAAAACAAAGACAGTGACATATTTTAAGAAATGCTTTCAGTTAAAACAGCTCAAACATTTTAGTCTGGGACTAGCGTGAGCCTTGTCTGTGAAACTGGGGGTATATGTAGACTATGATTATTTATACCCGAAACTGTTTGTTACATATTTATGATTTAATGATTTAGTGAGTCACAAATTGTAATAAAAAATGGATTCCTTCTAGAATGAAGCACTGAGACGTGTGTCTGATAGATTATACCACAATATATTGGCAAATGAACCATCAAATAATGGCAAAATCACGAATGGTTTGTCACAACCAAATCACAGGGGGAAAAAAAGTGTGTTTGCTTTGTGTTTCTTATAAACATTGTGTGTTTACTGCTAAAATGCAACATATAGATTCTAGAATTCTATAAACTCTATTCTATAAATTCTATATTTTAGATTATTCACAAATTAACTGTTGAGTGTCAGCAAATGTTGATGTTTATAGATAAAATAATGTTAGGTATTGATAAATCATGCTGAGAAGGGATTTTGGTGATTTACTTGTATATCAACACAGCTGTGATTACCTGCTGATATATATACTCTATTTAATAAATTAAACATATCTTTATACATATACTTTTATACAGTTGCATTTGTAAATGTATTATTCACAATTAAAGTGATCTATTTAGTTGTGTATGAACACAGCTAGGGAATTGTCCTGCAGTAAACATGTTCAATACAAATGAAAGTGACCCCAAAGCAGGGCCGAGGTGAGCCAATAGCACAGAACAACAGCAGCTCGTGTTTTCATGCCTTTCCAGTGCGTGTTATTCACGGACCAGCGCCACAGATGACATTTAGCAGGAGGCTCTGGCGGGGAGTCAGCTGTACTCGTAGGAATGCTAACCTCTGTATGCTAGCTCCCGCTATCCTGCGGTTCCTCCCGGACGGGAGAGGAGTGTCCTGCCGTTCCCCGTACAGACGGGAGAGGAGTGTCCTACAGTTCCTCACGGATGGGAGAGGAGTGTCCTGTACCCGTACAGATCGTAGCCCTGCTAGCAAGTCTATCGCTAATCCCTCGCAGCTCTCCGGAGGTAGAGCAAAAGACGTCAGGAACACGCCGATAGAAATAACGTCCTGAGCATTGATCTACACTCCATATACACATTTACATGATGTCATAGTGGATGTGTTATTTTTAGATATTTAATATCAAAGCTGTGTTGATATACAAGGAACTTTTCCCTTTTTTTCCCTCTCGGTCAGAGGTCACTAAATCCCATCTCAGCAATTTATTAAAAAGTTATGATTTTATTAATGCCTTTACTGTTTTTACATCAACATTTCCCAACAGTAATCTATGAATGAAGAATTGAATGCATTAAAAATGCAGAATTTATAGAATAGCGTTTCTATAAGTTGTAATTTAGCAGTAAACACACACTGTTAAAATACTCTAGACATTCAGTTGTGACAAACCATTCTTGATTGTGCCATTATTTGATTTTTATATGCCAATATATTGTAGTATAATCTATTAGAAACACTTTATAATAGACTATTGAGTGAATGATTCAATGACTCTCTCATGAAGAATCTCTCATCTGTGTTTTTAATTGAATCAATTGGTGTGTTTGAAGTAATCAGATCAATGAATGATTCCGTGATTCGCTTGCAATGTAACTGCAGAGAGAGCCTATCTTTGTTACAAAGTACCTGGCCATATTGTATCAAAAATGTAACTCAATATTGACTTGCTTATTATAATCGTATTGTTTTCACACATCTTCAGAAGTGCAGAAAGGCCAGTTTGGTGTCATTTGCAACACCAGATATAATAGTTCTGAACGGCAGGTCTTTCAGCCCACAGTGTGCAGTTTTCCTGGATGTTGCTGATGTGTAATTTAGCTCAGTGAGACGAGCGTCAGCTGAAAGCGCCGGAGTGGGAAGAGAATCTGTTCTGCGTTGAATAATCCAGCTGCAATCTCTGCCATTATGAGGGCCGAGGCCGACAAAAGGATGTGATTTTTACCCTATAGACTGTAATTACTATTGCAGGTTCTCATTGTGCTCCTTCCAGTTAAAACGCAACGTGTCCCAACGCTAATGACTTCTTCCTGATGTGTTCATTCATCCTTTACACTTAGGCAATCTGTTTACCCAATAATTTACTCCATAGCCCACTCCCTCTCTCTGCATCTCGGAGGAAAGGCGCAGGGATTACTGCTCATTGTGGCTGCGTCGAGCCCATCTGTGACCTAGAAAGGTTTCGCAGACCCTTTAAGCTTGTGCTGCTATCTAGTTAGATTGCTTCAGGAGCTGTTGTGGGGTGAGGGCATCGCCTAGGCTGGCTCATTTGAATGATTTTGTTTTCCCCCGAGGAATGCCTGCGTTCTTCGAGCGAGCCGCGGGAACGGAGGCGGCTGCTTCCGTGATTACGCCGCACAACGGACATTATCAGCCAAATTAGACGTTTTCTGTTTCTGTTAGCAGTTCGTGTTGCACTTGGAGGGGGGAGGTGGAGAGGTATAATTTGTGCAGTGTTAACATACTTCCTTCTGCCTGTGTTAAATGTAGACAGACATCCGGCCCGAAAACAGCAGGTGGGCTCAAACAATGGATTTAGATGGCTTAAAACGGGACTATGCTGTACAAAAATATGTGAAATAAGCATGCATACAATTATGCGTACATATAACTCAAATATGAGCCAACAAATGTAAAAGTACTATCGTTCAATAGCTCATGCAGTGTTTATTATGCAATAAATAAAAAAGTCAAGTGCCAATGACCAAAATAAACTGTACATTTCCCAGCATGAGACAGATTTACCAGATCTGACCTATAAAATGACTTGTGCTCGATTGCATACCGTTTTTAAACCTGTTACTTTAGAAGAAGCACTGGTTGATGACCAATAGCAGACGGGGATGTTCAAGAAACCTTTTTGTCTATGTACACTCTTAAAATTAAAGTTCTTTATTTGTCATTATGGTTCTATGAAGGACCTTAGACATCTAATGCACAAAAAGGTTCTTTATAGTGGAAAAAGGTCCTTCAGATTATTAAAAATCCTTGGTTTTGTTTTCAGGCTCTACTAGAACAGGTTTTCCTGCTTGAATGTTGATTATTTTCCTCATATTCTCCATTGTTGCGGCTCCTCTCTTCCCAGTCTGTCAGTAACGCTCTGTTTACTTCCTGTCTCTATGAAGCTCCTCCTTCTGAAAAGCACACTGTGTTCTGATTGGTCGGCTGGATCAGTGTGTTGTGATTGGTCGAGCGCTTCGAGTGTGTTTGGGAAATGTCCCGCCTCTTACCATAACCGCCAGTTTAACACACTACTATCTAACTCAACCAGGCCCCGCCCCTTTATTCTGCGTATTGATTATTATAATGAGGAATATTGTGACGTTTGTTACCGGAAGAAACTCAAGACTACAATGGAGGCGTTTCAGGGAGTTCAGAAACACTGACACTGATATAGAGAAGAACTGTAAGCTTATAGCGTTAAGTTCTGCCAGGAAGACTCAATCAGCGCGTCATGTATTAACTCACTTCTAACCAATCATGTGTTAACACTCTCAGTAATATTTTATGAGTGTACGTCTGGTGCCTCTAGAGGCTCAGAAATTACACACTTCACCTTTCAATTGGAATTGGAAATAACTTTTACTGACAGTGCACTTGTTCCTGTGAGGATGTGCTGCAGTTCCAATTAATATTAAAAATGGCATGAGTCATAACGGACCTAATATAGATAAAATTATGCTCCTCTCTTGGATGACAGCGGTTTGTGAAATGTGTCTAACGGTGCCAGACTATCCGGAAAACATTGATTGAATTAAATCCTGCTTTGCGGGACGAGTAATCTAGTAAACAAAGCTATCTCATCCGCCCTGGGCCAGCAATTCATCTCACATCCTCAGCACCTCAGTGTGTGTTTTTAAGCTTCCTACCCTTCATCCAGAGACGCCATCGCATACGTTACACTGCTCAGACAATGACATGAGCATCATGATCCAGAAATCAGGAGCATAGACTGAAAACCAAGGAGGTATAATAATAAATAAATAAATAATAAAAGAGGGAGAAAGCATAGTAGTCTTTAATGATCCTTCAGAAATCATTCTGACATGATGATTTGATGGTCAAGAAACATTTCCGGAATGATATCAATGTTAAAAACAGCTGTGGTTTTATGGAAGTTATCATAACTGGTAGTTCTATGATTTAATTGGACAATGACAGACAGGATTGGACAACTATTGGGTGGCAGTGATGATGGGAACATTATGAAAAATCTGTCACTCAATCCAATCCAATTGCCCTTTACCTAAAAGCTGTTTCCGAGCCAATTTATCATTTGATTGGCCTAATAAATGTGACATCTCTCTCTAAAGAGGTTCTGTGAGGGGTTTCAATCATGCAGGACGTCATGTTTCTCCAGCTATTTGACACAATATGCACAACATGGGTGGAAAAACATCTTAAAACAATGGGAGGTCCAGTCATAAATGAACTCTATACACACAATACAATACAAGTAACATACAGTAAACGAAGCAATTTCATGAAGTCAAGCTGTCGTAGTCCATAAGCGTCTGAGCAAACTCAACCACTGGCTTTTGCAGCACATGCTTAAATATAGTATCACCCGTTCAGTCAGTGATTACAGATAGAGATGAGAAAAAGTGTCTCAGGCAACTCATCTGTTAAATCAGTGAGCGGATCACGGAAACACAGCCCTCCTCTGGCTTTCGCTGCGGTGTAATCAGGGATTTAGAGCTCCTAATTGCTCCTTTGGAGTCATTGTGCCGGATAAATGAATTAGATTTTTAATCCCTCATGCCAGCAGGGCATTTTCATCTGATCCTCTGTGTTTATGCCACAAAGTGACAGGAAAAAAACACACCTAAACCAGAAACCTTGTGACACGGGTCTGAAGAACATCTAGATCAAATTCTCCTCATTCTTAAGGCCATATAGGGTTAAAGGGTTAGTCTTTATTCAGATCTTAACTGGACTAACTACTGAGACCAACATTGGGAAAGAATGTTGGGAAATAAACGCACAGGTTATTTAGGTAATTGGGAGTTTGTTTTATTTTTATTTTATTATTAAATCAACAGCCATGTTTTTAGCATTCAAATCAGAACCATTTGGGCCGATATTACAGAGTTTCTCATTTTCACCCCATAATACTCGTAAATCATTTTATAATACTGTAATCTTTTGCAAATCTCAAAATTAATAATCTATTTTTCATATCTGAACAAGTATGTGATGCCTAAACTGTCTTGTATTTATTTATTTATATATTTATTTATTGATGTATTTAATTGTAATCTATTCAAATTTTGCTAAAAAAAAAGTTTTAATAACATTCATTGGTTATAAAATAATAATTGCTTTGTCCGTATATGCAATAATTTTATCTTAGGT